>JAKRZM010000631.1:270714-303462 GCA_036379175.1 Heliconius cydno galanthus | reverse complement strand
AATATTAACAATATATTGATTGTGCGTACAAAATTAATTATAATATTGAAAAAATATTGCAAATGGAGTAAAGTTAAATGCAGATAAAACTAATTGAAGATTCAGGAAGCTTACACAAAAGGTTATCTTATAATAAAAGTCACTTTATTAAGGAAAAATAAAACGTTTCAAGAATTTTATTTGTGAATAAGTACCTATCTCTTAACAGGCCTGCTACACGTTTACCTTATGTGTAGTGAATAAGAATCAGAAATTAATAATCTATTAAAATAAATTGAGATCATCGTTCGGGGAACATCGTTTGGCTCAAAAGCGAAAGAGAAGCTGCCTGCTCGAAATATTATTTTTATGCTTTCCCGTTCTGGGAGACAAAGTGCAGCGTAGGAGGAAAGCGGTCAACGCAGTTTCTTCACACTAGGTTTTCTTTTTTAACCAAACCTTATATAAATTTTACGCGTAGGTATACTCTGATAGGGACCTAGCGTAGCTCACCGTTCCAGTTATCCATTTTTCGAAGCCCCCATTAGAGTTCTTCAATCTCCTAAGAAGTATCATCTCCTATAACAATAAATAAAGCCAGTCTTGTCTCCGTATTTACCAACCGTTAATGTGCCTTGCACTTTCAATATATTGTTAAGTTTTAAAATCAGAGTACCTACTAAGATTATTGTGTTGCAGCACCATGCCTGCAGCGGCACATACATACAATATTTAAAATCTGATATCTATTGGTTAATTCTACTGAAATTATCAATAAATAGGTTATTTTTCACAATGTCGTATTAGGTATGTGGAGTAACCCCGTCTACTCCATCTCCAGATCTATAATTACTATTTTTTTATGAAATAGGCACAAGGGATGTTGTATACAGCCAAAGAAAAAACATATGTACAAAAAACAATCTATGTAATTAGAATCCACAAACACCACATTTAATCAGAGAATTTAAGGCCATATCACAGCCGTATAAAGCTCTTTGCTTTAAATAATTAAAATTTATATACATATTTAATTAAAACAATAAATAGGAACAATGATTTATTTCTATTATTTGATGTTGAGAGATGAATGTTTCAATCCCTAGGTTGCATTGTGTTGAAATATTTAAACATTGCGGCGAGCGTGCGTCGGCAGTAGGTGCATGGTGCTTGCGAAATACGCGACGTAAATGCAATTGTTTTACAAGCATTTTCTCATGGCTATTATTGTATTACTAGATGATATTACATAAGAGACAGTCAATCTAATATATACATAATATACTTAATTGAAAATTTACAATGATGGCTGTTGTTAAAGATATAAACACTAATATTAACATTTAGATGGTACCTAAATACTTGAATAGATAGATAGTAGATAAAAATATAGGTTATCGATGTACCTAATTACCTCATACAAATATACATATTTAAACAGAATTATTGACAAAATAGGTATTGTATCTATAATTTATATTGTCAGGGTATAAGTACTTAAAAAAATAAGAGAGTAAGTATTAGGTATGTATGTACTTACATGTAGTTTTATATAAAAATAATGAATATATTGATTACTCTCAAAACTCTAACAGTTTTCAATGCAATATTATCTGTAACGATTGACTTATATTATAAGAAAAATAGGTTTAACTTTTAAATACACATATACATAAGTCTAATAAGGCATATTATAAATATCAAATACACACATATTTTTAGTTTCACGCACTCACACCCGTACGTAGCATGGGAAGGCAGGGTGAACCTAGTTGGGAACCTAGTGTTAAGACATTTCATTCCCCACTTTCCGTTGAACTCTTAAGGCCTTGCGCGTTGTGTGGCGGGACTCGAAGCTGCGCTTTGCCTCGTTACTAGGTACGAGAGAAAATGGAAATATTAAATATTTCATTCGCCCAAGTGGAAATCAAAGACAACCGTCGCGTTTACAGTCACGACGGTTTCATTTCTATAACTTCAGACTTCATTTATACAAATAATTAACTATATGAGTCATTAACTAAACATTTGTTGTATTCGTAGAGTGCTCCTCAATGTTTAAGTAAAGATAAAAACGTGTGGGATCTGTTTATAAATATATACGAGTATGTAGGTTTATTGATAGTCAATATTTTGGTTTTATAAAATAAAAGTTTAAGGCCAATCGTGGCGCAGGGGCATATGCGTGTGACTTACATTAGATTATCGGTTCGATTTCCACTCCAGGAAATGAATTATTTAATATTTTAACTTCTTCGCTCTCTGGTAATGAGGCCAAGCGCGGTGTTGGGTTCCACCACTCCAGATTTAGGGGGAAACGACGTGTCTTAGGTTCCCTCTGCCAACTCTGTTACGTGCAGGATACAGTACGAAGCTGGAAAAAATTTCGACAACATCTGTATCGATTCTAAATAATAGATAAATATCGATTGTGGTGTGAGGTTGTCGCTTGTTTCAATATCTTACGAAGAACTGGCTTTAGCTCCCAAAGTAGCAAAGTTTACTTTATACAAATGTAAACAGGATAAAGGAAAAATTAAATTCTGTTTTTATACTTTCTCTATTCAAATCTGCTGCTATAACCAAATATAAAAAAAGATATGTTCAGATATATGTTTGGATGGTCATAATATCGTTACAGTCTTAGCATAATAAATAGATAGGTACCTGCCATAATAATTGTAATAATAATTGATATTATATTATAAATGTATAATATTAAAAAAATTGGATTAATTATGAGTGCTTCAATTAATAATATTAATGCAAATATTCTTTGTTCATACAGTAATACCAGCACAATGTGTAATATGACACACAATTTGCATACCCTTACTGCAGAACCAAAATCTATAGCTATTGAACTGGCGAAGTGGGCTAACGTACTACCTTATGCATTTACATATGTATGTGGAGCGCAGTCGATGTATCACCGTTAAATGTAGACAATACATATATTACTAATATTCTATGATATTTGATTAACTGTTTCATTAAATACACAATGAAATTTACCATAATTATGTTCTTTCTATTTCATATAATACATTAGTCAAGGTTTTGTTTATTGTGAAACACTTGTGTGACAGAGCTTACAAATTAGATATTCTTAGTAATAAATCGTAATAGATTGTTAATAAATTCAAATTCAAAATATTCTTGATTCAAATAGGCAATTTTTATAAGCACTTTTGAATCGTCGAATGAACATATGAACAAAAAGCTACCACCGGTTCGGAAGGCAGTTCTGCTGAGAAGAGCCGGCAAGAAACTCAACAGTTGCTCTTTTCAAAATCAATGGTACAATCTATTACATTTGCTGGCAGCTATCCTACATTACATTCAATAAACATTAATTCCATACATACTTATCTTCTAAATATTCTTGAACAGTGTAAATAAGCTTTACTTGTTAGAATTTTTTTTACAGATATTTTAAATTTTGGAAGTGGCAAACCTAGTAGATAAAATAGTAAATAAAAATGCTCCAGACCTTCATTATCATCATTATCATCGCAAAATTTCGTTGCGTAAAATATATTTAGCAGTCTCTCCTGGCTATAGCATTATTCGCTAACCGGTCCTGCACCGTTTAAGTTTGAATGTCCGCACATCCGGCATTTATCTTTGATATCATAATCCTAATATTGTCATTGTTAGATAATTTTGTGCTCAAATCTAAGATATTTAGTAAACATTTACACAGCAGCTACGAACTTTTATGAGAAGACAATTTATGTTTTATTTTAATAGTTACAGAGATTAGTTATTTATTTTATGTTTAGCTGTGTAAGTGTAGGTGTAATTTAACGCATTTTGGTTTTTCTCATAATTTATAAAAGTGACGTCAATAGAATAAGTAGAATACAGAATGATGATGACAACAATATTTATTTTTCAGATAAACAAGCAGTCGATAAATTTCCATGCATCTAGTAAATATAAATGTGAGCATACATGCCGGAGGTCGGACAACTAGGAGTTTTCCCACTTAGAGCATCCCCGTCGTATGGAAAGTGAAACGAGCTAGACGCAGAAAGATACAAAAATGCAGTTTGTACGCGCCTTCTTCAAGCGGATCACTGATGATCTCAAACAGAAAAAACTTATACCTCTAAAAATATTGTTTTTTGTACATGCCTCCAGTAAGTGCACGTTAAATTATTTTCAAATCGGTTTGTAAATTGGTTAGACACATTATAATTATGGGCGTATTTAGAATTTTTTTGTTATTAAAATTACCACACTACTCTGGGGTGGGCACCACACTATTCTGGGGTGGGCACGGCACACACGGCCGCTCTCTTCCTACGCCCATGACTATAATAGACATTTATGACACGTAACGTTATAATTTCTAGCTCTGTTTGTTTTGTACCCGTACCTAACGATACACATGAGAGAGTTGGGCATTAATGTAGAAGAGACTGCCATAATGTCAGCCGTCACGCCGGTCATCTCCATCGTGATGCCACCCCTCGCTGGTATGCTGGCGGATAAAATTGGAAATTTTAGGGTTAGTATGAATACCCTATTATATATATTAGAGTATCTAAGTCTTAACACCAGTTTCCCTCTGCCTACCCTGCTATATGCGGGATACAACGTGAAGCTGAAAAATTATACAAATATCAAGGCTTATACGTACTTATTATGCTTAAAATTTAACTGTTGACATTTAACAAAATTGACATCGAATAGAAAATTGATAATGTCCTTTCATGCCTATGATTTGTATGACTTAATTAAACGAAGCTAATCTACAATGCCGCAAACGCAAATTACATCCAATTCTGGTTACAATAACCTTTACCTTGTATTGTGTGGCTCGCCCGCGCCGTCCCGCTCCACGAGCACTGCGAGGCGAGTACATGCTGTGCGCTTGCGTCACGGCGTCACTGCGGAGACCGCCCGGGCCGGAAGCGTCGGTGACATGTACGAGTATTGGTGTATGCCCTTATTGGTTAGGGATCATTACGTTTGTGTACGCACTTGCTAACAAAAAGAAGTACACAGACGTTTTAAAAACATTTTAAATATAGACTCTAATATATTTTAAAATTTTATTACATATAAAGTCTTGACTATACAAATAAACAATATATAGTTAACAAACTTTACGCTGCGGTATTTTTATTTGTATAATTTTCTATGAAGCTATAAATATGAAACAAGTCTGGTAAAATTGCTAAGCTAAAATGCATAATTAAGATCATATAAGGTATTTTAATGAACAATTATAATTGCACTCCAACGACATACTCGTACCTGCTGAATAACTATGAATTTTCCGAGAACATTTACGGTATTTGTAGTTACTTATATCTGTTTTCATTGTTGTTATCCAATAACAATTGTGGCAGAAAATGTCGCTTTGATCATTTACGCTAATCATTCTTCTTAAACGCCTCATCCTGTTTTTCAACAAGCCATTCATTTTTTTATTAAATTTTACTGCTTGCTTTTTTTAAATTTTACTATTGAATCTTACTATATAATTAGTTTAGTTTTTACACTAACAGTATTATAAGTATTCCATTGTATGGGAATAAATAAATATAATTTTCATAGCTGCTGTTAGCGTTGTCGTCAGCACTCGGTGGCCTCTCAGCATTATTACTCCTGGCAGTCCCCGTAGGTCGTATTACTGTGACGTTTCCACCTGCTGTTGACTTAATCACAACTTGTGATGGTTCTGCGTTACACCTGCAACAAGTACGAGAGTATCCATGTCTTCCAATCCATCCGTATGCATATAACATTAATTTAACGTAAGTATATATTATGAATTTAACTGTAATAAAACACATTAGATGCTCCATTATACTAATGTTTACATTGATGGTGATAAATTTTGATGATAATTAATGAAATTGTTGAGTGTAATATTAAAAAAAATATCAAATATAAATTGCCATTTTGTTTACTATAATATAGCGGTTAATATAATATTTTTCAAGCTTAATGCTTCTAAAGCTATTAACAAATATAGATAAGGAAAACATTTCTTTTAACAACAAATTGCTTTAACGTGACTTATCTGTCTGTGTCCACAGCATATTGTCTTGCGGTTTTGTTTGCGAATTGCCACATCAAGTTTCTAAAGAGGACGTAGATTCTATTATCCATGCTCACTCATATGACGTACACTTGAAGTCATCATCTGAATCCCAGCGTCTTGTTTACCGAAATACTATTTCTACTTTCTTGGACCATAGGGAAAAACCAATGAAAGAGCACAGTACTTCACGAGTTTTGACTAATGACCCCTATTTTAACTCTACAACATCTATAATTGGCGATAATAAAATTTTCTTCCCAACACCACAATTATATGATTTGAGCTGTTCATATGCTGAGAAAAATGCGACGTGTGTATTTGACAAAATTGATTTTGTAGACGATTCTATTGAAGAAGTTAGAGAAATATCGTATAGAGTAAGAATTTCTCATGACGCCCAAAAAACTTCTGCTGAAGTACGAAATTATTGGGTGAATGCAATATCAGAAAGTAACTCGAATGGAACAAGCAGCGATTACGACGGAGTTGACTCTACTACCTGCAACGATAACTTTGCTCAGGTACTCTATAATGATTTTAAAGCTATTAGTTCTTTGGTTAGTTAATTAATTTTATTATAATAATATGATCACCATTGTTATATTATTGATAGTTGGAGATATAATTATAATTGAATTTAAGGTAGTAAGAAATAATTACTTAAAATGGTATGTATCTATATATATTTGTCACATGATAAGAAATTATAATATTGTTAGTTAATTTGCAAGAATTATGGAGAGGCAATGCTAAAATCGTAGTAACCAATTTATACATTTAGTCTACATATTTTATAATATATGCTTAAATTAAGACAAATGTTATGGTTCCCCCCAGTCATACGGCGAGTCAGCCTGGGTGAAAGCTGGTGCGATACGCCTGGCACAATGTTCCGCAGCGTGCGCATCCACTGCGCCCCGGAAGAGTCTCTGTGACAACCACCAGCAGCAAATAGAACTTGATCCTGTCTTCACTTTTTGGACTTATTTAGCTGTGAGTAATTTTCCACTGGAGAAACGAAATGCTGTATTAGATAGTACATACCATGACGATATTTCTAATAAACATAATATTCAATATTATGAAATTTTAACTTTTAGTTTTATATTTGTAATAATAATACTATATGGAGTGAATCGGTAAAAAGTGAGTAGGAATATTTTAAAAATACATATTATATTTTATATCTTACAATTTAATTTATTAGAAGGAAATACCTACATGTAACGAGTAGCGTAAAGATAAAGCACACACAAGTATTTGATCGTTCCAATAGATTAAAATGGAGCTACGTTACTTTGTATTTACAATACAGTTAAAAAATAATGAACACTTATTGAATTTTACACCACTTTATAAAAAAAGAAGGAGTTTTTCATAGTATATAATTTACGGGATACAGCGTGACGTTAAAAAAAATAATATAATGTAATACACAGATTGTGTAGCGTATTCGTTGATAGAAAGATTGTTAGCTAATCTTCACTAACTGGATAATGACGAATTTGTGTTGGCAGTCTGACCCATTGCCACTGTTATATCTGTTGTCCACACTACACTCAGTATATTAACTTTAATATATTTTAGTTGTAAAAAATGCGTATTTCAGGATTCAAAGGTTATGTTATGTAATATAATAATATTTTCTTTTTATCACAAAAAGAAAAAAATAAAACAAATATACAGGTAGATACATAATAATTTTAAAATTACAATATAAATTACCTATAAATTACGGAGTTGTTACGCATTGAAGTCGCTTTTGTAAAATATATATTTTTACTTTAATGCATTTTGTACTTAGTTAAAATTTACTTGTATATAACAAATAATTTTATTTTTCGTGGTGCAGGGGCATAAATGTACGATTATAACCGCGATAATTTCTCTCACATTTTCTCGCTATGGTAACGAGGCAAAGCGCGACTTGGATTCTGTCACTCAACAAGAAATGCCTCAAGGATTTGGCGGAAAGTGGAGAACGGAAATGTGTTGATGGGAATGGAGTGCCTTAACATTAGTGTCCCAGGTTCCCTCTGCCTGCTCTGGTATATGCGGGATAGCTTGAAGTTAAAAGATGTTTTCTTTTCGCGTTTTATGGTTACCCTATTAAAATTGTTTTATACTAAGATCTTGTAGGGCATACAACGATTGCTTTAGTGATATAAACATTTTTCATAACAATTTGAAACAATTTTCGTGTAAAATTATCGACAAAATTCAACAAAATTCAACTGTAAATCTTAACCTAATGTAAATCTTAACCTTTTCCTTCGTAAAAATCTTATTTTTTTTATTTCTTTTTGGACCGTAAATTTAATTTTTAATTGTTAATTAGCAACATATTCACTCCATGTTTCATGTATAAGTGGAAACTTTATTGGCTGGTGGAATATGGATATGTATTATACTAAAAAGTATTGTAAATGCTGTTTGTTTCCCAATTTAAAATAAATAAATAAATATTTATAAGTTGCTCTGTTTGCCACATTAAATATTTTCAATCATTTATTAGGAACTTATGAATTATATATGTATTAACTAGTAGGCTCTTGTATAAATTTGGGGCCTTCACAGCTTATAAGACTTATAGTATATGTGACGTAACACGACCTCGTNATGTATTAACTAGTAGGCTCTTGTATAAGTTTGGGGCCTTCACAGCTTATAAGACTTATAGTATATGTGACGTAACACGACCTCGTCCCGATTGTACGATGTACATGCTTGTTTATATACCTAGAGGTTCCACAATCAGATCTACACATTAAATGTTTGCAAATATATAATTCTCTTTGTTACATCTTGAAATATGAATGTTGATCTACTATCTCAGTATAAACGTGTAATGTATTATTTTATAATTCTTAATTTACATGGCATTTTATTATAAAAAAAAAAAACTTTATTTATTATATCACACTATACTTAGTTGTTTGATCAAATTTTACTAGGGTCACATTCAATATTCAAGAAATATCTATAAATAGGTAAAAAATTATGAACGAAAATGAGTTTGAGTAGTATTGAGAATTGAATAAGCAAATAAAATATGTTAATTGTATTATAAAAATAAAATAAACTTATAAAATACAGATAGATGTACCATACAAGTCATTACTATGATCTTTATCTATTCCACATTGTAAGTTGCGCCACCTCTTTAAATGAACGAGAATTTATTGTGTAATTTCAACATTTTTACATTTACATATGAAATGAATGTGAAAAAAAACATACAAATATAATACAAACATCTATTCCTTTAATATTTTTTTTTCTATTTTATTGAACTAGCTTTAAAAATATATATATGTACTTATATATTTTTCTTATTTCAATTAGTCTTCTGATAGGAAAAAATTGCTCAAATTCTAAATTTAAATCAATTTCTAACATTTTGAAACTTTTCAGGTCCGTGTATTCGTTGGTATAATTAGTGGTACTGCATTTGCAATGTTCGAAGGCGCTGTCATTGCGATTGTTAGGGATCAAAGAGCGGACTATGGCCTTCAAAGAGTCTATGGCAGCATTGGTGGAATGATCTCGTCACCGCTCTCTGGACTTCTCATAGATTATGCGAGCAGAGGCAAAGGTTATACTGATTTCAGGTACATATATATGTATTAAAGTCAGTACCTAATTTTTTTTAGTACCAGTTAATGTATTATATATCATCTATTTTAAATAATAACCAACTAGATTAGTATTATATTTATACATTTTTAATGCATTATAGTAGCGTTATTTTCCAACTGCACATCTTGTCGTGTGCGATAGTCATCAAAACAAGATATTCGTGCTGCATACTCAATGCAAAATCCAATTATGTTGGTTATTGAAAATTAATACAATACAGATAATTTTAAATAATGATAATAAGCTTTAGTTACTAATTTATTAATAAATTATATTATATTTCTATTTCTTCGATCTGGTGTCGGGGTAAAGCTCGGCGTTAAGTCCCGCCACTCAGCACGCAATGCCTCCAGAATTCGGCGGAAAGAGGGGAACGAAGTGGCTTAACACTAGGTTCCCTCTACCTACCCTGATGTGTGTGGTATACAGCGGGAAGCTGATCATTTTGATTTTAAGCTTTAGTTACTACATCCGTAACAGGATATGAAACTGATACTTAAAGTAATATAGGGTTACTGCAATATTGTATAAGTGTTATGTTTATTTACAGACCGGCTTTTTATTTATATGCAGTTTTAAAAGTGGTTTCTGGTGTTCTGATGCTGAGTATTGATCTGGAATTCAAACAGCCAGCTCAGAACCTTCTCGAAGATGTTATACTCGTGTTTCGCAATATTGAAATAGTTGCTCTGTTCATAGCATGCTTTATCATGGGTGAGTTTGGTTTTGTTAAATTATATAATCACAGCATAGCTCTCTCTCTCACTTTCTGTTTGTCCACAATTTATTACATAAGACTGAATGAAACAAGATAATAGTAATCTATATTCCATATTAATTATTTATATTATCGTTTATTTTCTCTAAGTTTCCTTATAGAAAAAATGAACATCTTCACTTTTGCAAGTAATACTTGCTATACCTAAAATAAAATAAGACAAAGAAAGTTGTCTTACCAGTTTAGAAAAAGGATACATATTTTTTTATAAAATTACCGTTAGCGCATCTGTTTTAGTCAACAAAATGCAAATTATTGTTTCTTAGAACATTGGAGGAAAACTTTAAAAGGTTAACATGGATAAAATGAATGCGACTGCGTCTTATTCCTATTTACTTTATAAATATATAACATTTCCGGATTGTAAGTCAATAGGAACTGCAATTAATAATGTGGTAAGCATTACAAAATTATTTTTGTTCAACAGGCACTGCATGGGGTTACATTGAGAGTTTCCTGTTTTGGCTACTTCAAGACCTTGGAGCCTCGCGTTCTCTAATGGGTATCACGATCACAGTCGGCGGAGTGGCGGGTTTGCCTCTGTTGGTACTGTCCGGTCCTATCATCCAAAAACTCGGACATGCTAATGTACTATTCATTGGATTTATTTTCTATGCGATTAGACTTCTGGGTAAGTTATTTGATTTTTTTATTAAAAAATACGTTCGTCCTAGTAGTGAAATCAAGACATTAGCCTAATAAGCTTGAATGTGTAAAATAACAATAAATTCGACTAAAGATGATTTTATAATTATTACTTTAAACTCATAAATGTCAAGGTTATTTAAAGATATATATTATTTAATTATGTTGATCTACTAATCTGCAATATTGCCTTGCATGTATTCGAATTGAGAATAGATAAATGTTCTAAAAATTACTATTAACGATATATTTTGTTGTAAAAATTACCTTCTGTTAATTTTCAGGTTACTCTTTAATCTACAATCCATGGCTATGTCTTATTTTCGAAGCGCTGGAATCTGTGACGTCATCGTTGTCTTTCACAGCGGCTGTTACTTACGCGGCTAGACTGTCTTCTACTACTACAGACACATCTGTGCAAGGGTTACTAGGAGGTCTCTACTATGGAGTTGGTAAGTTTTATCATAATTGAAAATATACCTTTAATTATTTTAATAATATTTGAAAATTTTAATTATATTTAACTATAGTTAATGTAATATTTATAATTATTATTATTTATAATATAATAATTATTTAATGGACTTGTGTGTTCGCACTATGTTCGCACTGCCTACCCTTTTTTATTATGATGGTTAGATGGCACTGATGGACTCTCCTCCACCCGTTAGTTCCTATGGAAAATGCGTGAAATTCCTTTCGCTCAATTTCTGTTCAACTATGAGTACACATTTAAGTACGAAAAAGTTAATATATTTTTATTTATTTCTTTAAACTTAAATTTTCAGGTAAAGGCTCCGGCAGTTTGATAGGTGGATATCTTATGAAGTTCTTTGGAACGCGACCAACTTATCAAATGTTTGCTGCTGCGACTTTTATTACTGGATGTATTTATTATCTTTTTAATAAATTTTACATTGGGAAAAGGGCTGTGGGTGACGAAAATGATATTTGCAAAAAGAAACCAGCTATCTTAGATATTGAGAAACCAGAAAACTTAGATAAAATTAATTCTACGACAGATGTCGCTAGTGAGAATGAAATCAATATGACTGACTCCAAGGCGGCGTGTCCACAAGTTAAGTTGGTATCAAGCAGTACAGATGGCAGCACTGACTCTGGGGTTGATAATCCAGCATATAATGAAAATGACATGGACTCCAATATAAATGAAAAAAGAAGCGACGAAAAAAATACAATATGACCTTTGTGATACGATTTTAATATATAGTTTTTAATTATTGCAAATAAGCTTAAGGTAATAATAAGTTTTATGTAATGCTGTATGATATGAGAGAGTATTTATTAATAAAATATTTTTAAAATATATGTTTTTTACATTTTTTTANTTAGAATAAGCACCTGAGATCTGAAGGTACTGTCAACACATTAATGACCAGCAATCTCCAATCTCCATATTTATGTTAAAACCTCTTTTATTGAGTTCCACCATAGAGTTTAAGTCTTTATCTTGTTGATAGGTAATAATTTTTGTAATTTTATAAGTGAAAATACAGCATTTACATATTATATTTTTCCTCGTACGTGCCCTATGACTACAAATATGTCAATTAATTATGTACGGATAGTAATATAAGCTTTAGAATTTTAATGTTCGAAATACCTCGACGTCGTAATGATAGGGGCACTAGGGTGTAGACTTTAACGCGACGGTTATGGATTCGATCCCGACTCGAGGGAATTCATTATTATTTATTGAAATTTTCATTTCTTCGCTCTGGTACCAAGGCTAAGGCCCGGCGTTAAGTTCTGCCACCCAACACACAACGCTTCGAAAAATTCGGCGGAATGTGGGAAAAGGCGTGTTTTAATCACTAAGCCCAACCTGCTGTGTGCGGGATACAGCGTGATACTGATTTAAATTTTATGTTCGAAATAAATTAAAGTGGCTAACGTGGTGAATTGGAACAGTGTCAGATTATGAACAATTCTAAGTTCGATTTCCAATCGGGAGAGTAATTTATTATTATTTCCCTCCTCTGACAAGACAAAACGCAGTGTTAAGATTCGCTGCTTAACACATAATGTCTCGAATTCGAGAGGAAATCAGGGAACGGAATATCTTGACAATATATACGTCGTCCCAGCAAAAGTAGTACAGGCCGCCCTCCAACCAGGTAAACCGACGACCTTAAGAAGACAGCGGGAAACCGCTGGATTCAAAGGGCGCAGGACCGGACGGAGTGGCGAGCATTGGGGGAGGCCTATGTCCAGCAGTGGACCTTAAAAGGCTGATGGATGGATGGATACATTATAAAATAACTCATGCTAGTGGGTGACCCAATAAATAAGTAGACATTTTCTATGTATTATATATAAATTTATATATGTTTATGTACTGATAAATATTCATAAATAAAAAAAAACAGAAAAAAAATTGCTCGGACGACGAAAGTCTGTAACGTACAGCTCATAAATTAAAAAAATCTAAACACATAAAACAATAATAACATTTATTGCTTGAGTTATTTAGAACATATTAATTTAACAAATTGATGAAATGCTAGAAACTTTTCAGTATGTAGGTAATATATGGTAATAGTAACATACCTATTAACAGAATAAAGCATTAAGTTATAAAAAATATATGGAAATATGGAAATGTCAAAAGTATTTCACTAATATTAAATGTGTTACACAAATATGTGACACTTTCTACGGGCAAGTTCCAGCGCGTGGCATGGATTATCCTGCTAATAGTGTAAATTGTAACCAGACGGGTCACAGTACTCGTGTTTCAGGTGTTCTACATTTTGAAGTACCGCTACAAATTATCACAATTTTCATCTAAATTGTTAGCTTCAAAAACTACTATTTGGATGCCTTTAGTTATATTCAACATACTCAATTGAGAAGCCAAATCGAACACACATCACGAACAGAATATGCGAGTGCGTATATTATAACAAAATGGAGTTAAAGTCAGTTGTTTTTGTATTATATGTGTGCTATTTACAAACGTATATTGAAGCTTTAAGTTTTCCCGGACCCAGAGTGTATGTAGTAACTCCAGCTGCAAGACCTTTGGATAAGGATGGTGGAAAATTCTACTACCATAAATGGATGAGAAGAATGGATTCAGATTTGAATGCTACTACGACTACTACGAGTACTACAACAGAAACGTCTAAATCCAAGACACCTGATTTGATATTTGCGGAGTTCGAATCTAATGGGAATATGCAAAAGTCCATTAGAAAGTTGTTAGAACAGGAGAAACTGTTGCCAAAATCTACATCTATGAGTCCTATATATGTGCCCGATGATAACGAAAATAAAGTGACACGTATTGTGAATTATGGTTTACCTGTGAAAATAGAAAAACATGACAAAGATAAAACATCTAGTGACGTAACAGATTCTTCTTATAAGAACGACAATCGATATAATAAATTACCAGGATCTGTATACTCATTGTCATCTAACATTCCTACGTCTAAACCTTTAAGTACGACGACAACGACAACGACTGAACCACCTCCTATTAACATCGAAAACGTTTGGCATATAATTGACAACGAGAAAGTTAATCAATATTCAGGAAGTTGGCATGAAGAATCAACCAATAATAATGAAAATGATATAAAATACAAGAAAGCGGAAAACTCTAAAGCTCAAAACTCCCAATCAGTTGAGATTAATGAAAAGCAAGAAGATCTGAAGCAATTTGATGATATAGACGAAAACTTTGCTTTGCCTGGGTATGTATCTAGTTTTTGAAATATTTGAAGAACATTTTTGTGTTCGTAAATTTTATAGTAATATATATTTTTCATTTCAGTTTTAGTACTGACTCCGGAAACGGTGCAGAAAATGAATCCAGGGCTATACGCACTGATCCAATCATAAGGTTCCCTTATGTCAATCTTGAGCCCTTTCAAATAAAATCCCCTAAGAAAACGTCACAAAGTAATTTATCTAAAAGCAAGATAAACAATATGTTGACTTCATTGGATCATTTTTCTGATATAAGGCACCCAGTTAGAGGAGAAGCTCAAGATGTTCTTCCATCAGGAAATCAAATAGATCGCTACAATCCGGCTCAGCCATATTTACCACAGCCTACATACGGAAGTAAAGTATCTAAGCAATCTATCCCTGTTTCGCCACCAAAAACAACTGCTAATCTTGTACCTCCACCGCCTCCCCCGCCTACAGCTAGCGATGAGTTTCCAGCGCCTATTAGTTATGATTCATTTCCACCCTATGCACCAGTTGCGTCATCTAAACCTAATTTTGAGTCTGCGCCTTTGCAACCACCCTCAGTTGCAGATACTATAGGGTCACAAGTATTAGATACATCTAGCAGCGACGAATCAACTAGTGATAGTGACGACGGATCAATGGATCTAGGGTATCGTTATAAGCCTCCTACAGGAATGGCAGACAGTCCTATGATGGATATGGGCTATCAGTATAAACCACCTTCGCCTCCCGTCTCTCATTTTTTTCCAACAGTACCACCAGAGCCTAAGCCTTTCGCAGGATATTCTTATGATAAACCTAGCATGGATACCGATAGTTCAGCAATGAGTGTAGCGGATAAACCTGAATTTCAAGGTTATCATTACAGTAAACCAGACACACCATCTAAACCACCACATGACTTTATGGTACCTCCTGAATCTCCTCCAAATTATGGGATGTTATCTAGTTACGGACATGACAGTCCGCCTATGGATGATCACGGTTTTCCAAGTGATTTCCCTACAGATTTTAAATTTCATCATGACTTCGAGGAGGATCACGATCATTATCATCATCCTACCACAACAACAACAGAAATGCCTCGTGTGAATAGGTTCAGTTATTATTATTTAGGGAAGAAATTGTATTATCTCCCTTTGTACTTTAGTGTTTACTTTATTGTATATGTGGGAGCTTTAATTATTAAAGCTGTTCTACGGCACAAGATCGTGTACCCTAATAGCTGGAGACCAAATACGACGACAGCAACATTCTTTTCTAAACGCTCAGTTGATGAGTATCTCTCAAATGACAACTTGCATGAAGTTACGAAAAGAGTCACCCATGCCCTTGCAACGGCTGCTGAGAAATATATGAATAACAAGAAAGAATCATAAAAAAATATTTTTTATTACTATTGTATATAAATATAGTTTATTTTATAGTGTTAATTTGATGTTGTGAACTGGACATATTTAAATGATAGAAATCGTTACAGTGTCATGTAATTATTTTTTTTAATAATTCAGAATCAACTTTAAATATTGGTTCATTGTCTCAACGTTGTAATTTATAAATAAATTTATATTTTGCTTTATACGTTTGTTTTAATAATTTTCCTATAATAATTTTATTTTAATTATAATTTTAAATTTAATTATTTTTTAATAAAAACCAATCTCAAAAGGTTAATATTTTCCTAATTAGACAAAAATGTAAGGTTAGAGTGTTTTTATAATTTGAAAGAAAATAAAATAATAATAAACATAACGAAGAATATTTTCATTTTGCGTAATATATAATAAAAATATTTAATCTTAATAAATAAAAATAGTATTGAAGTTGCAAAATTCTTCTTCAATCTTTTCTTATTACTATTCTTATGTAGTTGTACTTTGTGTCCCGCACATCAGGATAGGCAGAGCGAACGTTAGAACCTAGTGTTAAAATATTCCGTTCCCATCAAGACCCGTCCCCGTTTTCCATTGATTACGCCGTGTTATTATTAAACCGACTTAAAATATATTTACTTTTATAATATTCAATTACATATTACTGTTTTGTTTTCTCTATAAAAAGTAGAGAGAACGTTTCTCCATACGTGATATAAAGAAATTCTGTAATCGTCTGTCCATACTTATCAGAATCCCTGTGTTTTGTGTGTCACAGAATTATTATGTAGCTTCAATTGCCCGTATTATACACATACAAGCATGAAGGAATTATTATTTGCGACTTGAATCATTACCAAAGTTTTAGAAATAAAGATAAGACAAATTTTACAATTAATGAACTTTTATCCGCGCCTTCAGTCCCGTGGTTAAATAGAAACAAGAAATAAGAGTCGTATATGACACATTCTAAGTGCCCGAAGTATTACTGTGACCGTAGGTAGGTACAGTTGTTTACAAAGAGACTCCGTACCAATTTCATCATTGTTTCAACGGGAAATACATTTATAAAAGTTGACAAAGTTGTATGAAATGAACTACAAATAAAGTGTGTAATTTTTTCCTTTGTTTATTATAAAAAGATTTTTCCTCTATTTCTATTGCAAATTTTCACTTCGTGCCAAATTTCAAAACAGTAAGTCGACGGAAAATTCGTCGGTTGGCCCTATAGGTTTTAATAACGCAGCGAATTTCATACAAAATGTAGCAAAAACGATGCATATAGGTACATACATATAACTTAACTAGCGACGCACTCGCAGCTTCGTCCACTTGACTTGCACAATTATTTATTTACTAATCTGAATTACTTTCTTCTTAATAGAAAAAGTAATTCAGGTACAAAATGTCAATTTTAATAAATTGACAAAATTTATACATTAAAAATGAATGCTTTAGATACTAAACGTTAGGAGAAGTTTGTCGAAATACAATAATTAAAATTGTATTTAAATCAGTTAAGGTGTTTCTAAAATAAGCGTTCACAAGCGCACAGACAAACAGACCAACGCAAACAGACAAGAAGACAAAAATTCTTCTTAAGAAGGGTTCTATTACATTGATAGATGCCCCCAATAAGAGATTTCCACGTGTAGACAGTGTTCAGATACAATTGTATTATATGTATGGATATAGATAAGAGTGTACGGCTTAGATATTCACTAATAAAGTTGATATTTTTAGCATTGAAGTTAATGAGAATATTATAATTATTTGTAAGAGTAAAAATGCATTAAAAACCTCGACCTCAATGTCCGAAGTTTATAATTTTTTTGTGTAATAATTTGTAATGATTTAACTTTCTTTCACTTATTAAATAAAATGTTGATGAATTATTTAATGAATTATAATATTAATAACTTTCTTTTTTAAAACATTGTTATCACTGTGGCTTCAATATTGCAAATTAAATTTACACTTTACTCGAGAGCAACCCGTGCACGATTTGTTTACAGAACTCATATTTCAGTCTGTCCTAAACGCGGTTAACTTAGATGTGTCGTTTTGAAATCACCAGTCGATTGGAGTCTTTCTTTGGTGCACTATCTCTGATAAATTAATACATTGTATTTGTAGATTTTGTCTGGTTAATACAAATACGGCAAATCTAATATTTTATTAAAGGCATATAACTATATTTTTAACAACAATAATCAGGAAAGATAAGGCCTAGTTATGGCAAAAGGTTTGATTGCTATGTCTATACACGGTCTCGTGGTTGCGGGTATAGTCGCCCTAGCGCTTTGGGCGACCGGCGCAAGCGCAGGGGCGGCGCGGTACGACATTGCGACGCCCTACACTCCACCCGCTACGAAATATAAATACATACCGCTTCAGTAAGTACAATATAAATTATAATTTTCAATATTCCATTTTATGTAAAATATTTTGTTATTAAATTGTAAAATGATGATCTTGAAAAATTATACTTGTTCATTTTAATATAATTAATTATGCATGTATTTATAAATATAAAATTATGGTTGACAATAAAATAACCTTAACTTTTCTGCAATTATTAGCCCCACGTACACTAAAGACAATTCAGAACCCGAAGTCAACGACTCGGAAGAATATACGTCAAATTCAGGAATGACGACATCGGAGCTCATCCTGAATGTTTTCCGCACTGCCCTTGATGTGGTTAGAAAAATCAACAAAAATAGGTCAAGATCGTCTGACATTTCTAGCAGTAACAACACAACTGCAATTCAGGTTAGTTTCACAAGAAATATAATTAATCATAGAAAACATTTAATGTACGAGTACTTTACGCAAAAAGTTTTTAAATTTAAATATGTCAAATAAAATTCTACTTTAGATAGCACTGAAAACAATCCACTCGTTGCGTATATTAAACACTACAAATAATATGATATCTGAGAAATCAGATATTATATTGAAATGTCTATTTTAGAATTTATAAATATGTTTTATTGACTATTAATTGTTCCTATAATTTTATTTAATCTCTAATATACAGTGCACGCATACATAGAAGTGTAGTTAACTAATAAGGTCATGTAGGTATATATAAAAAAATACATATATAAAAAAAACTTTATTGGAAAACTGTAGTTGTGTAATGTAAAGAACAATTTTAACATCGTCACAAACATTTTCAGTTTTTAGATGTTATATACGTTGATTATTTGTACTAAATTGTTAATTTATAATAAATAAATGAAAAACAATCGATATATCCATACTAAATTGAAATATATGGAATAAATTTAGTAACAAGTATATTATTGTTAGCTTAAGCATTCAATTATTAACGGTAACGGTATCTGTTGAACTAGATGACCGGGAAATAGTGCTAATTGTCTACGCTAGGCCCAAGCGTGACTTTATTTATATATGAAATTGTCACAACTTTCTATAAAAGATGTACAAACATGAAAGTAATTCTACCTTGTTTTTATTAACATCACCTGCACAAAATAAGCAGGTCTTAAAA
The DNA here is from genome assembly GCA_036379175.1 of Heliconius cydno galanthus. NCBI lineage: Eukaryota > Metazoa > Arthropoda > Insecta > Lepidoptera > Nymphalidae > Heliconius > Heliconius cydno. The sequence goes on along the minus strand of JAKRZM010000631.1, from coordinate 283,741 downwards.
CAATGATTTTAACTACTTTCTGCTGAAGATTGGTCAGGACAAAATTCTAGGACCACCGGTATAACGAGAAAACATTTTAAAGTCAAAGATTTTTGAGGTTCCGTACCTGAAAAGTAGAAACGGAACCCCTAAAGGATTTCTAGTTGTCCGTCTGTCGAGATTAATATCAAATATTTAGGTCTATGGTCCCAAGCTTCTAAGTCAACGTAATAAAAAAAACGAACTTTTATGCATTGATTTTGCTGCATTTTGTATGAAATTCAACACGTAATCAAAACCTATAGGATATTTTCCATTGACCTACATTTATAAAATTTGAGTAACTAAAGGAAAGTATTTGAAAAGTAAAAAAAAACTACAAACTTAGATTTATAGTTAATTTTAAACAAAACTAGTGCATACCTCCCGTTGACCTATAATCCTGAAATTGGTTAGCAAGTCCGACTTGCACTTAACCAGTCTTTGTTATATTAATTATGATATCGTTAGATAATGTTGAATGATATTCCAAGATCGGTTTTCAATATGTTCGTAATTCGTATTAGTTTTACATATTTATTAATTTACCAACTTTAGCTTTGAATAAATATATTTTTATAAAGATTTTTTTTTGGGTAATTTTTTGTTAGTAAAATTTCTGGAATGGGAAGAAGACTTCTCTGTGATGAACCCGGACTACCTGGCACCCCCTATTTATACGCCCATGTAAACACCGTTGATTCTTAGTTAAAAACATTATGCTTAATACAAACTCGATAATTATTTCACCTTTAATTTTGTTGTAATTTTTAGTTACGGCGGAATAGTGGTAAGAATATGACAGCAATGAGCGGGCGAGGCTTTGAAGACTACTACGACGAACATCACGACGACGACCATGACCACACAACTACTGAAAAGCCGATGAAGCAGAGTAGATACACTGACCCATGGGCCGGGTACTACGATTGGATTATCAACGAAGGTTCTTTCAAATTCTGGAGTGTGTTTCAAGTAAGTTTTTATATTCCCCTAAAGTTTATGGCTACAACCGACAACAACAACAACAACTTTTGTCATGTGACTCTTGTGTCACTATTGAAATATAATTCATATTTATAATATAAAAATATTTTATATTCTAAGTATCTTATAGTTATAAATATACTATATAAAAATTTTAAAAGAAAATTATTTAAATATCTGATTACTATTCTGACAATAAACAATGATTTTGACCTTAAATGCATTGTAGCGCATCGTAGCGACAAATTATTAGCGTCATTTTTCGTTTACCATAAAAAAAACAACAATTCCGTTGTTTTAGAGTCAAACTCAGGTGGACTTAAGTATATAAGTTTAGCATTGACATAGTTTTAATGACGGTCATATGGTGGATTGGCTATACGGAAATGCTCGAAGTAATAACCTTGTGTTGATACTCGTCGCAAATTTCCTATAGCATTCTGTAAATTTTGTTTACTATTTCATATACATATTTTTATTATTTAGATTAGTGCAGTTTAACTATCGGAACAGATCGTTAGTATAACAGTTGTATGGGATCGTGATATCTTTTCACGGCCATATTTTAAGTGCTTCTTCTTTGTGTCTTCAATAGTTTCCTCATTTTTTGTCTTAGCAGACAAGTAAAGTTAAATTGGCGTGTAATTGTTAATCCTAATGTAAGGAGATTATTCCACATATCTTAAAACATCTCTATATTTTAGTTTGCCCACAACAATTTGGATTTCGTGATTCCCTCAAGGTAAAAATCTCATGCTATAATAGTTGTCAAAATTAATCTTTCAAGTTTACTGTCGCGATGAATATAATATTCTAGGAAGCCCGGAATTACATTTTAAATATTAATATTATTATTCTGAAAGATGAAAATTTATATTCACATCATATAAAATATCAATATAAAACTATATTTATTTTGTACGTTATTTTATACAAAATACTACGCAAATTAACTAATACAAACTTACCTTACCTTCAGTATTTAACTTAAGTTGATTTACAATGACGACTTCAAGTCCGACTCGCGCTTGACCGGTTTTTTTTTTACTATGCTTTAGTACAGTTAAGAAACAATATAACAATAACCTGAAATAAACTGTCAAATAAAACTTGCAATTCTTAAACAAAATATCATTTTATGTTTATGCATATATAAACATATTTAAACGAAAATATGCTTACTTATGTAAAAAAATATCCTTTAACCATGTTAATTTTATAGGTACGTTACTTCATTGCTAGAAAAAATCACGAGTAGTCAAAGCATGTATCAATTGTTAACTACCAAATTAGCGCGTGCAGGTCGTGATATTGAACTAAGCACAAAATCTCTTTTTCATCTTACCAAAAACAAATAAAAAAACAATATTATGTAAAGAATATATAAGTTTTATATATTAGTTAAATTAGTTACATTATTAGATCATCAATTGGGTATTAGCTGATTGCTTGAAGATAGATTGCTTGAAGCAATAAGGCCGCCTTTGCATACTTGTTTTTTTATTTCTTTTCTGTTCTATTTCTGTTATTCTTTTTCTTTTATTTGTGTGCAATAAAGTATAAACTAAACTAAACTATTATTTATTGTTTATTTAACTTTTAGAATAAAATTGTTTAATGTTTCAAGTAACTTCTATTTTGCCTCTTTGTATTTGCATAGGGAAATATGCTGAATTAAATAGGTATATGTATTTATAAGTGACAACAATCGAAGTGGTTGATTTATATTTAATCTAGGAAATAATAACAAAATTGTATGCAGGTTCCTCTCAAAATTCTATGAATATTTATAGCAATTAGACGACTCATAAATAACTTACTGAGAATTGATAAATATTTAATTTAAAAATAATCGTTTTAACCGTTAGCGATGGGGAAAAGTTATTTGCAGTATTAATTTTATTTTGATCAAATAATTAATTGTTTTATCTAATTGAAAATGGTATAAGATCTGATAATAATAGATAAGAAAATCAATTAGCGGTTTTGGAAAGATTGTACAATTGATATTTCATTATTTGTAATAAAACTATAATAAAACAGTAAAATCTTGCGTCTGTACGTAAATATAATATTAACGAAAAAACAATTCGTTGATTGAAGCTCGAAAACTACAAATACAAACTGGATAATCAAATGAATTTTTGATTCGTTATTTTAAATGTATGACTAATATTAGATTTTTTTTTGACAGAAATCATTTTTTAAATATTCAGAATGTCTACTTTTTATTTACTATATATTAATTATATTTTATTTATATTGACGTTAATTTTCAAGCTGAGCCTGTTGATTTTGTCAAGTTCATTTGTCTAGGTCAAATACCTTTACGGTATAAATTAACAATTACATAAGTTTACACAAAACATTCACGATTCAATTATTTTAATTGCTTATAGAAACTATTGACTTTAGAAATATTACAAAGTTTAAATATAAATCAAAAAAATATATTTTAGAATATTTTTTAACACAAAATATCTTAAGCTTACAGCTACATAAATATGGCATTCTGCTTTTATTGTCTACATAGAGATTTAAATCTTTATGGTACGCCCAACACCGAAATTTGCTTAATTTAATTTAGCGCTTTACTTTTGTTAAGTCACTCCGTTCTCCATTTCGCCATGAAGACCTCAATTCAGGTATACACATATTGTATTTTCACTATTTCTTGTTATAGTTGTTCACTGCTGCGTTGCTCCTATACGCGTGTCTGTCAGCCATTTACTACGCGAAGTTCAACCCTATTCTCCCCGACTACAGCATGGAGTACGATGACTACTTCTTGGAGCGTACAGTTGGCAGAAAAGCACGAAGCGTTGATGTGTCAGAGGCTCCATCGGGACTTACTTGGATGAATCCTACCACCTTTCAGTTTATATTAGACGCCATCTCAAAACATTATTTAGAACAATAATTTAAGTACTAACTCTTTCTCTAAGTATAACTCAGTATAAGGAAACGACAGATAGGACGTTGTTAGTTGATTATCAATTACTCTTGTTTCCTTATATCGAATTGATCTGATTTTATGGTTTAATTTTTGAAATTGATTTAATTAGATCCTAGATTAAGTTTTATTCATATATATTATCACTATTATTATATTATAAAAGTTATTTCCAAAGCTCAATTACTTGCTCAATTATATCTTATATTCATAAATATTCGTAAGATATTTATGATGAAAGCTCAAAAGAGGTTCCTATATGATTATTTGTTATTATTTTAAAAAAGATTTTCCAGTTATTAAGTTTTAAATTAAATATATTATTGTTCTTAATGTAGTGCCATTGCCTTTACTTAATTTATGGCATTGCTTAGAAGAAAGTTTAGTACTTGTTCGTGGTTAAATATAATGACTACTTGTTGGTTAGGAAGTAATAATATCCTACCTAAGAAGGATTTATGTAGACAGAAGACCAGACTTATAAATTTATTTTAGATGAAATAGTAACCAGATAATAAAACAAATGATTTTACCTCTTGATAGTTTGAAACTATTTTAACATACTGTATATATTATATTTATATAGATGTAACAGAAGATCGTAATGTATTACTAGAATTTACAATTGTCAATTTAAAATTAATAAAACATTGGTTGTAAATTAAAAATTTAATTTCAGAAAATATATATAATATTTTGGTATTATTTAATAAAGTAATTTTAATATTGAGCGGTAAGGTTGTGTGAGCGTGGTTGTCCTATTACGGTGATGGGCAGGGGCCGCCTCCAGGGTTCGACGGCCGCGCGTCTAGGATATTCACAGGATGTCGCTAATACTGCCTTTGTGACTTGTTCATTTATTATTCCTTACATCGATGCCCCACCAGCAAGAACTATTTGTGTATGCTCATAATAAAATGTAAAAATATCAATGTCATACAAATAAAAATAATAAAAATGTGTATTTGTTAAGTTATTTATGCGAAAAAAAATATTTTAAAAACTGCTTTAAACTCAATCAAGATATTATCGATTGTGAAGCGACCAATTAGGCTATCTCACGATTCGGTAAACCACAATACTTTACGTAGTTTTGTGGTTTTTCTATCGCTCTACATGCGCTTAGCTCGGCCACGGCGACCCCGTTATGTCTGAAAGGTAGTCTCGGTAGCATCGCGGCTCTGGTGCGTTGTGCATCTCTCCACGGACGGGTTACCACGTCAGTTCGACGTTCAAGCGGTGCGCAGACGCACACTTCTCGAGTCGCTATCACCGCGTGGTAGTCTGTCGCGTTTTGGACGAAATCGAACACACGACTAGCCCGACTTAACTGGCACACAATTGTTTATACGGACAAATAAACGAAATAGTGAATTGTGTATGTTGGGATCCATTTAAAACGGCTCTCTTGGAGGTTTGGTGAACTCTTTCATCCATTCAGACGGTAAGTTGTTATAATTGAAATAACGGTTCTCTCGGCTAATAACTTTTAATGGTCACGTACAGATTTTAAATCTGAGCGAATAAATTAATTACCATTTCCTTATTTTAATTTGTTAGTGTAAAAAGTTTTTATCGTGTTATTGAACTTGTAAAAGTCGTTGATTTTTTCTGATAGGACTGTTCATGACAGTCATGTAAGTTGCAAATGGTTGCTATTTTAAAAATAACAGTAATTTAAAAAAAGGCCAATTTATTATTAGTCGCAAATGAAAAATAAAAATGATTCCTATTATTCTTAAAAACAAAGTATTTATTTTTGTTGTTTTAAACAATGTTCATATAGTGAATGCTTATGAAATATGTATTGAAGAGCTTATAAAGCTATAACTTTCCTTGAAAAGACATCTACGAGGCCTATCGAACCAGTATTGGCGTGCTTGTATTGATCTTTGAAACATATTTCGTATGTGTATGTATGTGTTATTTAACTAGTTTACGGCGTATAACTACCGACAACTATTTAAGAACAAAAACTATTAACTTGATGAACAATGTATGAACATACTATATAGGTACGTGTTATTCACATGAGTTGTACGAATATCAGCCATGCATTAAAAATATTCATTATATGAGAATTATAATTTAGTAATTTTTAAGTATCTTATAAAATAAAGGAAAATCTTCACATCCATAATAAGACAATTCTATAAGAAAAGGATTTAAATGCTATGTTTAACCTAAATACGCTACCATGGAGTACACTGAAATCAAATTAAAATATGAGAAGCGAAAACTTAGAAACCCTTTTTTAGTGCAGAAATTTGGCACAGTTATATGTAGATGTAGAGAAAGAGGGAGAGTGTGGAATACTTAACAATTTTTTTTAATGAATGCAAAAAATACCTATTAAATAAATCAAATAATTGTAACTCGCCGCCTATACTTTTGAAAATGTGTATTTGTTAAAATAATATTATATACTCGTTGCTATAGAAACGCGTAGTTTACGCGTCAATTGGTTCTTTAGTAGGTATTTAATATACCGTTGCATTTAATATCCCGAGTGAGTCATTTTTTATTTTAGTTATATATTTCTTATAGTTAATACTTGTAATAAATACTCACACACTCTACATAGTCCCAAGTTTGGCATTGTGCCTTACATAAATAAACAGAGTGTAGGTATTGTATGCCATAACTTAACACAAGAGTACTATTAATGACATTTAAGCCTAAATCTAAATCCTGTATCTAAATTAAAAATTTAATTGTATTTTCTTTGTGCAATAAAGTGTTTATAAATAAATAAATAATAGATAAAGCCTTTCAGAATAGGATTAAACATGACAATATTTGTTTCCCACGTAAGACGCTCTTCTATCACTATTCTTATTAAACTTTTGCCTTTTAAATCCAAGATAAGGTGAATTTCCATTTTTTTTATAAAAATTACCAGTTATATCAAAGTAATATATTACTTAACTTTAACAGAAGTAGTATTATACTCTTGATAGTAATATTAATATTTATGAGTCAATTTATTGGTATAGATTGATATTGATGACTTGTATCTTAATCTTAATAGAAATTAACGTTAATGAATTGAAATAGTCTGCAAAATAAACAAGGAGTTTTTAAATTTGGAAAATAAATAATAGAATTTACATTACACAAAAACATAAACATTATGTTAAACAGCATTTAAAATTTTATTTAGCTAACAGAAACTGCATTATACTTTTTAAATACAAATGCAAACATAGGCAGAGATAAAATGAGTGCCATTAGTAAATTTCTCGAGGGATATGTCACTTTTATCCAATCTCCAAAACGCATTTATCAGGCAGGTTCATTTAATGTTTAATCAAGCGGTCCCATTCAGACGTCTCAACCAATGCAGATTGTGTGAGAAAATAAGCTCTCAACATTTCGGTTTGTAATAACCTGCCATAAGGAGAAAAATTCTCATCATCTTCAAGTTATTTTATTTTCGTCTGCAATAAGTACAAAATAAATTGGCCTAATATTAAATTAAAATTTAAAGACTTTACAATAAATTGTGCCAATTTGAAAATGTTTGTTACCAAGCTTGATATAGATATACATTATATTATTTTATAGTAACTTAGAGGAATGTGATAACAATCATATCATCTCTATAATAAGAATATCCTACTGCTTATTAAAAAAAAGCAGATTTATATAAATAGTTTAATGAGTAATTATGAAAATTTGCTGTTGATTCTAAGTTTAATTGATAAGATTATTTATGTTACTTTTCGATTTATTTAGTAATTTTCATATATATATCTATATATGTTAATATTATATAATTATTATGAGAAATAATAAATCACGTAATGTTGCTACCTGTTTACTATAAACTTGATGTATAAGATTACAAATGTCAAGATTTTGCTAGTTTTAATGATTTTGTTTTTAAAATAATTCATTCATACTAGTCCTGAGTCGTAGTAATTATGTTTAATAGCTACAATGACATCAACTTTAAGTATAACGCGTCAGTAAGGTTCAACAATAAAAAATATATAAATTACATCAGATTATACCTTTGTTGTACATGTTACAGTAATAGTTTTAAATATAAAATTGCTTATAATTTACGAACATTACTTTTTAAATAAATACATATACAGTTAAGTAGGTAAATAATTAAGAATACTGCATTTTATGAGAAACATAAGTAAGTTCGGACTTAATTAAAATTCACTTTTGTCTATTTATAAAAGAGTCTATAAAAGTTATTCGTCCGATATTTAAAGCAAGAGTTGTAAAACAATTAAATAGATTAAATTTTAATAAGCCGTTTTAAATTTTTTGGGCTAAACTTTATCTAATAATAAAAATTGAAGAAGCATTACGTGTACAGACGTTCCCCATTCAATGTAAATGTCGACTGTTTCATAAATTATCAATAATGAGATAGCTTTTTCTCTTACGTCATGGGTACCTTATTGTCGGTGCACAGACTACAGTTAGCGATGCATATCCAATCTGTTATGTTCATTGAGTGTTGAATGAAAGGTCGATATGAAATTTTTAAAAGGATATCCTTTTATATTGATATAAATATATATTATTGTTTTTATATTAAAAAAATATGTATTTTTATTTTAATAGAATATGAAAATAAATTAAATACCTACATACGTAACGTTGTGATTAAATATATAAGATCCAGTACATAAATCTGTTAAAATATACAGCGTGATGTTAATGAATTTTATGAAGTATTTTTTGTTCCTTATAAAAATATTGTAATCATTGTGTTGATGCGAGGTTCTTCTATTAGGTAATTGAGATAATGGCCTGCAAGCTAGAATTACAAGAGTGACGTCATTTTCAAGGTCAATGCTTCTTGCCACCCCAGCGAGGACGATGGATGTCGTGCTGATAGTATCAAAAGTATTCGTGATTATATCAGCATAAAAAATATATATCCTTCCTTATCATATCTGCAAGCGTAGTCTAAAGCTGGCTATCGTCACTCAATTTGCTCAAAATGTGTTTAGATTTTCTGTCCAAAAACATAAACAACGAACGTTACGTAAGAGATTGACACTTAAATGATAGCCTACTTTATATAGAAAATCTTGATATTGATTTTATGATTATATGCATTTTTAATGCACCTATCACGACTTTTAGAGAGACGCAGAAATAAGCTAGCTGCTCTTATGCAAAAATTAACTTTTTAGAATTCTGCAAATGCGATGAAGATAATTTAATACTAACTGGACTATAAAGAAATATCTAATTACATAGTCATTTCAAATAAGACACTCGTGTCTAAGTACATTTTTCTAAATATACAAGATATAATATACATCTATTGATAAAAAAATTCATATATTTTAAAGACAATGTTACTACTTCATCGTAGAAAATCTATATTATAAATACAATCAAATGCAAAATTAATTATAATGTTTTAAACACGTGTTAATTGTGCTACAATGGCGTGTATAATATTATAGGAATCAGTTGAGATTATCATTATGCTGGTGCTTCACGGCGCATGACTGCCGCTCTTTGTTATATACTCGTAGTACTCAGTTATGACTTATGGTATAAATATCTTTGACGGTGGTTGATTTTTTGTCGTCGTGTCTTTAAATTATGCATAATAATATTCAACGAAGGTTAAAAAGTATAGTAGACAAATATTCACATAGAGACAATATAAATGTGTATAACATAAATATTAAGAATGCTTAATTTATGATAGAACGTTGACTATGGTTACATTAGATGAGCTACCTACCGTTGGTTCGACAAATCATTTAATTATTCATTGTATTTTCTTGTTTAATCGTCATTTAAATGTATTGTATAAATAATTGTATTATTTACATATTAGCCCGTACCACGTAGTCTGAGTACCGTAGACGTCCGAATACCGCGACAATTCGCGTTAGCTCACCCACTTGCCACGGATCAACACTCAAAGCTGACCTACTGAGTAAATATATGCAAATAATATGTATAAAATGATAATAACGTAGAATAGCGCAAGTTCATTGCTCCTATTAAATGTGACACAGAAAGTATATGTAAATGTATATTACATTGAAGAATATATATATATATATATATATATATATATATATATATTTCTTTCTTCCCGTGCGTCTATTTTATTAAACATACCTTCTTGTGTTTAATTATAATAATTTAATAATATTGACCTTAATATATCTTATATTCTATTATATCTTTATTCTATTATTCTTTATATCGATTACATCTTTCAATATAATGTATTTGTGAAAACTCATATAAATATTTAGGAAATACAGAAAAGCATTAGTCATTTAAATTCTGTACGAGAGGCTCAGACCTACTTGGCCCAGTATCATTGTCAGGTGACATTGGCATTGAATTTGCGTTTACCTTCGCTACTTCGATACATGTAGAGCTTTTAATATATTTTTATTCTTAGTACAGATTTTAAAATATATATCTATGTTCTGTATTTCCTTAGGGAATTTATATTTACTTTTTCTTTTACCTTCAAGCCATCCCACATATAGTAGACTAAGCAGAGGGAACCTAGTGTTAAGGCATTTCCACCCCACTATTCGCCGCATTTTCGCCGTGTGGCGTAACTCGACGCCGCGCTTTTTGCTTGGTTGCCAATTACCAAAAATACTTCAAAATATAGAGCCATTAGATACTGCTAACTTCTAATAATACTCTCTAGTTGATAATGATAGTTTATTTACTTATCAATTAAAGTAGGATACATCATTTTAATTAGCTGCCTTTGTATGAAGGTCTGATACACAATCGGCCATTATTTCCCACGGTGCGTGAGTCAACTGCCCAGAGCAAGGTTCCCGCTTGAGTAACGTTACGTGCTAACGATTTTAACTACCCGCAAACAAAATCATAAGGGTTTTAAGATTTTGTCCTTTAATATAAAATTCGTCTATAGAAAATATTTAGGCTTAAAACATTAAGATATTACAGACTGTTAGGTAGTATATAATTTTAAAGTTTATTTTGTATTAAGATTATGCGCATTCAATATATTGATTGATTGATAAATAATAATAGCCTACGATGAATAGTTATATTTTATGGGTCAATAACTTCCAAGTCTTCCTGATAGCAATCAACAATTAATTCTTACAATGCTGTTTTTTTTTAATTCACGATCGGTATGTACCATGCTAAGTTATACTATGCCTAAATGAATTAGAATAGATATTAAATATATGAAAATGTTTTTTATATTTAGTTAAATTAAAATATTTTAGTGAAAAAAACTTGTATTGAAAAATTTAAAGCACCTACGCTTATGCGTATATCCTTCGAAACCTTTTACCTAATGCGTAAAGATAAGAGGTGTATAAATAAATAAGAAAGGGTTAGGGTTTTGGTTTTATTATTTTTTTGCCTAAATTAGTACCTATTACAAAAATAAAGGGGTTCGCCGTATCATTAATAAAATAAACAAATATATCTTTTAATTCAATAAAACATAAAATCATAATGTAATCCATTTGTATATTATTATTTATAATAAGTACATACTAATAGTAAAATTATATATAAAAAGTAGGCTCTATAAAAATAAAAAAATATGTTTCGATGTTATTTTATAAAAAAAAACCTTAATAGTACAAATATTATGTTAAAATATCATGAATGAGATCTTTAGGACATATATTATTTTAATTTATGAATGCCAGGTATTTGATCGTCCATATTTCAAATACAAAGCTGGTCAATCGAGCTTCGATTGTTATTTATGTAAATAAAACAAGTAGGGGACAACCGGATATACTGGATACTTCGTAAACGAGAACCGTTAGAAAGTCGCCGTAATTTTAGTCATTCCACCTTACCTTGAATCGATCGATACATGAAAGTATTTACGTATTTAATCGAGAAGAGCTTATTTTAGTTCACATTTTTGTTATGTAATTACATAACATATTATTTATAATAAATTGTATAATTACTAAATAGTGAGTCCAGTGGCACAGGTGTGCAACTGTGTAAACGCGACAGGTTGTGGATTCGATTACCACTCGAGGAAATGAAATATTTTCATTTACTCGCTTTCATAACGTGGCAAGACGCGCCGTTAAGTTCCGTCAATCAACACACAATTCCTTCAGAATTTGGCGGAATGTGGGGAACGAAAGTGTCTTAATGTGAACGGAGTATTTTAAGACCAGATCCTTCGCTTACCCTATGTGCGGGATACACTGTAAAGCTAAAAAAAAAGAAAGAAAAAGGATATTCATTAATTCACAACAACTTTGCTAATCAAATCTTTTCACTTTTGGGATAATGAAAGACAAAAGCCCCGCTTTCTGTTAGCAATATTTATTAAAGCTTTTAAGGTCAATATTTAAGACGACTCAACAGTTTTTTTGTTTAATTCTTTAAAAAAAGTCAGAAATTATTTTTATTTAAGTTATCTTGTTTATATGTAAAGACATAATTATGAATTGTAGTACATTAGTTATTATTAGAACCAAGAGCATTTTATATTAACGACTTATATATTACTAGATACTATTTGGTATTGGCTTTACGCTCTTGTGTGTTCGTATACAATTTAATATTTATTTATTTATTTGTAAAATAATAATAATAATAATAATAACAAATTGTTAAGACCAAAAACAAATATTCAAAAAATAAAGTACAACTTACGCGTGATATACTTAACTATGCAAGGCATAATGCCATATCTTGTCATATGTACATATGGAAACTTTAAACTTTTTTTATTTAATCCGAATAAAATCTCGGTGGTCTCATATTATTTGCTAGAAATTTGAAATTGCAAAATGCCATCAACATCACCAAAGAAACGTTCAAATGTATTGTTATTTTAAACAAGGTGTCAGTATGAAGAATTTTCTTATAAGACGTTAAGTCTCAAAGGATGTAGAAGTATTATAATTGTATATCGTATTCGCATCTGTGAGTAATGGATAACAAGGTGCATTTTAATGGTTGGAACCAGTATCTTTGTATATCATTAAATAACTACATGTTCTTTCGCTTCAGGTAAATTAATAACTACATAAATGCGAATATTGTTGGGAGTAGGTAGGTACATACAAGAACTTAAAAAAA
>JAKRZM010000631.1:0-262493 GCA_036379175.1 Heliconius cydno galanthus | reverse complement strand
TGATATTGAACGGTATTGCTTTTCAATAACCTAAATAAAAATCCATTTGCAACCTTGCAAAAAGGCAGCTTATCAATTATAAACTACTTGATGTGCATCTCTACAATAAATAATTGTACAATTGAACAATAATAAATAAAAGGTTAACGATTGTTCTATTAGTTGTTTATTTTTTGTGAGAGATGCGTTAGATTAAGGTATTTCATTAATAATTATAATTTATTTAAAGAATTACTAAAATAGTGATTACTTCTGCGAAAATAATATACATATACATACTTTGTATTATAAATGTAACACAATATGCACTTCAAACACAATTAATGTGACTTCTGTTACTTATTTTGTAATGCATTGAGGCATTTTTTAAGTATCTGTCACATATATTAGGGATATCTTCCCTCATATTTTTTCGGCGTTGGTACCGTGCCTTAAATAATTTATTAAACTTAAATAGCAAGATTTTTAAGCTATATAAAAATTTGCTCTATAACATAAACAAAGTATAAAATATTAAATAAACCAAAATGATAACGTAGAAGTTATCGTTATTATATGCTCCATTTTATATTTTTTTGTTGTTTCAAAGTTATTATTTAAACGCAAATACATAGATCTACATAACATATGTAATTTTAACTTTCTTAAGGAGAATGAGTATCAAAATGTTCTATATAAAATATGTATTATCAGATCGTTATATTATTAAATGTAATTTGAACATAGTAATAAGGTTTTCAAAAATAACGAAACAACCTCAACTCTCTCTTTATTGATGAACGCCGGTCAACGGCCGAGTCCTTGACCTACACCCATTAGACCTTGGGTCTAGGGCCTTAATCTTTAATTAATGAAATATAAACCTTACAAATGCTTAATTTGGCGTTGTTTGTAGAATGTAGAATTCTGTCTTATAAAATTGTTGACAAGAACGTTACTAAATGAATACAAATAAATTGATTTGTTATTTAAACGTAAAATTTACGTGAACTATTTGAACTGTTTATTTTTTGTATATTAGTTGGTATATATATAATTCTATTATTAACAATATTTTAAAGTAACAGGCGGTATGGACCATGGAAGAGATTCCATGTTTCGTCATTACTCTCAATGTATTATGTGTTTGAAGGTGACCTACATTTTTGGAATTGTTCATGGGTGACTTGACAAATGCCGGAGAAAGTGGCCGAATGAACGAAAGTTTAAATTTGTTTCTCATAGAAGCTTTAACGCGTTATGTACGTTTCTCTTTCACCCCTCGAGTGTAAATAATAAAGCTGATAAACTTTTAATGCCTTTTTTTAAGATTTTCACTATAAATATTTTTTTCTGTATAAGCGTCTATTGGTTTTGTTAAAAGGCAATTCTTCAATTTACGCTACGTTGAGTTTACGATGATTTTTTTTAGAATAAATAAACCTAGATGTACAGTAATTGTGAAATAGGTATAATTAAACATATATTTACTTACTTGAAATAAATTACTTTTCGGCCGTCGTGGCGCAGGGGCGCAAAGGTGTGACTGTGGGCTCGATCTGGGGGGAATAATTTATTATTTATTTATATTTTTATTTCTTCGCTCTGGCAATACAGCAAAAGCATATTATTTGTATTGAAAGAGGGTAATGAATTAGAAGGACTAATATTACGTGAAATCTATTTACTATTTAGATATTAGTCATACATTTTTTTAAATTATATGCGTTAAGCCTTATGAAATATTCGACTTATCTAACCTTATACTATATTTTAGATCATAGCTTTATCCTGGAGTTAGCGTGGTGGAGCGTATCGTACGCCTGCCGCCTGCGAGCGGCGCCGTGACGAGTACCGTTACTTGACACACTGGCTCGAAGCCACCAGCGCGCGCTTTTGGTAACACTATAACAACTCCAAGATATTATGGTATATTTTATGGTATTTGGAAGATAATAATTTTATAAGCTTTAATATATTTTGTTTTCAATTTCCAAAATTATTATAAATACAGTTCTTTCAGGGATAACTTGTTTGTTGGTATTTTTGAACGTAATATTTCATTTTTTTTAACGTAATTATTGCCAGTATTTGTGGCCACGACTAAATAAATAGCTTACGACGGAATAACGTCTCTATAATAATACCTATATTTTCAATAACAGTATTCCTTATGGAATGTTCGGTGAATGCTACAATTTGAACCACAAGCTCTGGCGACCATTAAAATGACATATACTGTTACATATTGTCATTGTTTATAAAGACAAGATGGTTGGACAATCTGGTAGCAAGAATGTGACTGCGGAGAAATAGACGCGTCATTATAGCAATCAATGGTCTATGTCATGTCGAGCTGATGGAGTGGTTATTTGCGCTGCATTCCTTATTTTTATGCACCTACATTCTTTACGGCTTACTACCGTTGTATACAGATGAGGTTAATGGTGTCGAACGCCATACTTTACATATAACACATGTAACACATTCTACATAATTGTAATAAAAACAGAAATGTACTACGAAGCGTGCTTTGCTAGCTTGGTTGTATTAGTTGAAGATTCAAGTTAAGAATTAAGTTTTTTCATAAAATTTTACACAATTGTCTATTAAAAAATATTTTGATATAATATATTAAACACAGATTAACAAATTTAACACATTTACCGTCTATGTACGAGTATATTAGAAACAATATTCGGAGATGGGGCTTTGACTTTGCTATTACACATTGTGTCGACTTCGGGTGGAATGCGGAGAATGGGGTGTTTTGATTCTAGGTTTTCTCTACTTAGCCTTTTATATGCAGGATATAGCGCAATGCTAAAAAAAGCAAGCATTTAAGTAACAATTTTTAATAATCTGTTACAATTATATTGTATTACGTATTATGTACGAGTACCTCAGTTATTTGTCACAATTATATTTCCTGTCTAAAAATATTCGTTATAAATACAGATAATAATGTGAGTTACGTGTAAGTTCGTGTAATCACGACGTGGCGATCAAAAGCAGCTCGGGCTGTCTGATCTTTTACCATATATCCTTTTAATGACCATTTAGAAGTTCGAACATAATAAAACGAGGAAATGAAACAAAAATACATCATCAAAAATTCTTGGGATGTTATAACCCTTATTAACTCTTTATATTCCTCAGTTCATAATTAATAGGTATTGTATCTTGAAGTCAGTGAGTAATAAATTATAAATAATTAATACTATGATGCTTCATGATATCTCTCATCGGCAACACAGCCCCCAATGTTACCATGACTAACATGTTAGTAGCTGCGTCGAAATTATTACGTGCTCATGGCTCTCACCCATGACCTGGAGGAACCTTGCTGAGTAATTGTACGAGTAAACACTTCAGTACCTTTTTTAATTGCCTCATTGGCGAATCGTAAATCAAAGAAGCCTCGGCATCGTGTATTCTCAGTGTTAATGAAAACGTATTAAACAATTCTTTGAAAATACATGCAGGCTGTTTTCGCATTAGTATTTCGTTTCAATAAACTTTTAAGTTCAAAATTAATTATTAGTGTTTTATTGGTCATTGTTCTCAAAGACTCTGTTTTGTGCCTGACGGAAATTTTTAAAATATCTCTACATAGGTAAGTTAGAAGGTAACCTAATCTTTTTGTCTCTATGACCTTAAATTCTTGTTCAAATTCAAATTCAAAATATTCTTTATTCAAATAAACTTATTATAAGCACTTTTGAATCGTCGAATGAACATATAAACAAAAAGCTACCACCGGTTCGGAAGGCAGTTCTGCTGAGAAGAGCCAGCAAGAAACTCAACAGTTGCTCTTTTCAAAACAACGCAACTATCCTGCATTACATTCAATAGACATTATAAATCAAATTTAAATTTTACTTTCTGTATCAAACACAACACGAAGTTCCACATAATTATAAAAAAACGATATTAGTATACCTGGTATTCTCTAAGGGATGTTTCATTAAACACAAGGTACCCTGCAACTCTATCCCATGAGGTCATACACCGCAAGGTCGCCCAGTTTTACCTGCAAGGGTATTACGGGTTATGCATCTTGAAATAAAGTACATGACTGCATAATGTTATAGTCGTCTATTTATATGGACACTGCTTATTTATTTTTCCTATTCACAACTTTATTGTTTATTTTCTTATTAAAGAAATATCGTTGAGAGTCTTAACGATTTTATTTTTTAACGTTTTTTGCGCCCTTGTTTATTTCATTAGTTCCTAACATTGTTGAATAAAATATATTAGTAACATGTATTACCACATCAAATACAATTTATGGAATTGTATATGTTTGCTTGTAATACAGGTGTATATCTAATTCAACCGCCCATCTCGACATTTCTTAGAATAGGCAAAAATGAATTAAGAAGATATTTAAAGTGGTTTTCATGTATAAGCCGAGTCGTGGCGTAAGCGTGGCGTACAAGTTTGCGACAGGTTGTGGGCTCGATTCCCACTCGAGCAAATGTATTATGTTATATTTTCATTGCCACAGATTATACGTACTACATATATACAATGTTTAAATATATATCTGCCAAAAAATATATGTATTTTATTAAATGTTATTAAAACAAAATTATGCATGTTAAGCTTTATATAAAAAAATATATTAATGAAAAATACTGCTCAAAATTACTATACAAGTATGTAGGTATGTACCACCTAAGTACGTATACGTAAATAACAAAAGAATATTTATATAATTCTACGTGGCCTACTCTACAGTTCAGTTCATAGGCTTGGGGAAGACGCCGTAAATGTCTGGCAACTTGCCCGGAACATTCGCCTGACTCAAAACTTTGGAAGTTGGTCGATAACGTTCTATGAAAGTAAATTATCTGCTCTCACAAAAGGTTATTTTTCTCAGAAAAAAGAGTCTTTGTTAAAGTTGGCTAATGAGTTTGTTTATAAGGGAGGTTAGTTCTTGGCGAATTTCAGTATGAGAAACTGGAAGCATTCAATATTATCGTTCCGGTCAAGTTCCAATCCCATTACGCATATAAGAATATTTCTCATACAACAATATGAGATCGAGCCGAGAACGAACCGAGACCGGCACTATAGTCTGAATCTTCTCGAAGACTTCCACAATTATATATCAATTAGATAAATGTAGCTATATCGAAGACGGGACGGTGATTTAGGAAAATTTGATTGATGTAGCTTGAATCTAAAAGTACAAGATATTGTTCGAAAGTAATGTAGATCATGTTTTAAAGAGTTCGATATCCTCCTCCTCGCACTAGGAGTCATGATATCTTTGTCGGAGTAGCGTGTGACTTCAGCCTTGCAATGTCTCGAAAATGGCGGGCGGTGCTAGATTCTGTATGCCTAATTTATCCATGACAGGAAATATATAATAAATAGTAAATGATACTTATGAATTTCATTATTTATGACTTTCAGTCAAAATTAAATCTTTTTTAATAAATATTATAGTTATTAACCTGCCCTTGGTACTTGGACAAAAAATATAACGTCGAGAAAAAATATTTAACTATAGTATATCAATTTATAAGTCTGTTTGTTTATGGCGTACCTATGTGAATAGCACAATGGCATTGGTGTCAACTCAATTTCCAAGTGTATGCAATTTGTATCATCGGTGTAAGTGAGCGTAAAATTAGCACTCGACATGCGAACCGAGTAATAGATCAAATTATATCGGCACATGCAAATTGTATATGAACTGTGTTTTACTTCCCTAACGATAGACTAGACTCCTTTGTGGGGCGATTGGGAATATGCTCAACCTGTACTTACCTGTTACCGTTCTCAATGATTGATGACGAATCCCTGATATGATCAATATTTCATAATCAGAAATGTCCTGATTCCATAAAAATTTCTAATGACTATAATTTATTAGGTTTTTAGGTCCACGTGAGGAGGAACGGAGAGTAGATGAATTTTACTATAATCACATTTTTGTAGCCAGTTTTAATATTATAAAAAAAAATGTTTATTTTTATTAGAATTTAGGTACGTTGCAATAAATTATTTAAATCTTAATATAAATTTTAAATATGATCTACAGCAGTAGATCAAAAATAATTGTTAAAAAGAAATTTCACATTTATTACTTTAATTTGAACACACCTAGCACCGGTCCCATGGTGTAATGGTTAGCACTCTGGACTCTGAATCCAGCGATCCGAGTTCAAATCTCGGTGGGACCTTGCTTTTTTTATCTCTCTTTAAGTTTTATTTCTTCTTTCAAACAAGTTTTTTTTTCTTAAGTTTTTGTAAGTTACGTTATGTTTTATAATGCGAAGTGCATAACGTTTCTGAAAGAAATGTACGAGTATTCTTCGCAATTATAAATTCAAAGAAGATACGTTGTGACTTGCGGTTGTGAGTTATAATGGCAATTAAAAACAACAATACAAAAAAGATTGTATTTGAGGGGTCACTGGCCGAGGAGCTATACAGATGTTTATTACTCTCTAAAGATTTATTTTAAAATTGAAATTTAAAAGACGAATGTTTTAACACGACCTCGCAAATTGCAACCATAACATCTGAACAATTGGAACATATTTTGGAAGATGTTCGTTGGAAGTTTTTGTTAAAATAGGTTACCGAGGTTCAAATGTAGTCAATCCAAACGTGACTAGAATCTAACGAGTTTGTAAAGGATGTACCAATCATTGGATTTCGTTCGCTAAGTAATTAAATTGAATATAGACAAGGTTTTTTCTTCCTGTACTTTAGTATTGATTCAAACTATCTATCTATACTTATATCTATCTAAATTTATATAGAATAAATTTACTATAGCTATAATCATTTTATTATTTATCATTTATTTGATATGAAATGTAAAAATTAATAAAAATAACTTTTGATATAGTCACTTATATAATTGAAAATAACATTTTGTTTTCCCTCAAGACGTGTGTGACGTATTTAGAATTTCGTTGCTTCTAAAATAAAGAATTAATACATTTTCAAATAAATACATTAGTTGTATTTATATGTATGTAAGTATTTAAAATGCGCTATTATTTCTTGCTATCGGTCGGCTTTCGGTCTTAAATATATGTACCTATAAATGAACATACGGAAAATAAAATGATGAAACTTGTATATTTCAATTTTTGATTACAAATCAACACGCTTGTACCACTGCGCTACGACGGCCTTATATTAAACAGTACTTAAGCATATATAGCATTTATAGTATAAATTTCTAACAACGTAAATTTCTAACAAAAAAAGGATAACTGCAACCCCCATCTTCCTATGAGTAAGTGATAATTTTTATATTATTACGTCAACGTAAAGATAACCTCCTGTATGTGCCCGCGATGTAAAAAAAAACAAAATGTCTCTTTCGTAATGATCGTCATTTCCACAGTATAATTATTCCACTTAAAAAGTAAACAGTCTAAATATTTGACTCGTCGTAATTCGGCCCTCGTCCTCAGAACGTTACGGTGCTCTACCAAAAACCATCACAATGATATGCATTACAAGAATTTTAGTCGGCTTGCCTTTTACATAAAATTCAGTAAACTAAATTGTTATTAAATAGTTTATTATGTAAGTATTCTCTATGGAATTTTTATTTAGGAAAATATAATATCTTTAATTGGGTTTACATATTATGATTACAAATAGAAATTAATATTTGAGTTTTTTAAGAGTAATAAACAATTAATAAAATTTAACTCCAGGTATAACTTTCTATCATAAATAAATTTTCAGTACGCTTTTATACAGGTCCCATGGTGTAATGGTTAGCACTTTGGACTTTGAATCCAACGATCCGAGTTCAAATCTCGGTGGGACCTATCTTGTTGTATATTTATTTTTTATATTTAAAATATATAAATATGATAATTATTATAAGCACATTATAGCGTATAACTTTTTCAAAGAAGAAATACCTGAAATAGTTTACAAATAATACTATTTGTGATTCGTTAGTGATAAATGTTAGGCATGATGATTGGCTAGCCCTAAGGGCAAATAAAACAATGAAAGGCCCACCGCCGGCGACACGGGTACCTACGCCTGTCCAGCTATGCCTGTTCCCATCGGCATGGCACGATAATGACCGAGGCTTGAGCCTCTCTCTCTGCCAATTTCCGACGCCGGCATCCGACGATGACATGAATTTGTATAATGCTACATTTATATCATAACTTATATTTCAAATTATGATCATTATGTCATTGTAGGCATATTTAAATGACTTTACTACGTTTTATGTTAACTAAATATTTTTATTAGTCTTATTATTAGTTTAGCCAAATAACTTTTTATTATAAGTACGTGAAAAACTAATAGCAATAATTAGGTAATTCGGATGTTGATTTTTTGTTTTTTTCGATATTCGATTCGATTCGGTTGATTCGAAGTTCGTTGGAGTTTATTTAACTACAGTTGAAAGAGTAAGTTTAAATACTACCGACAAGCTTGCACTTATGTAGTAGTAAATTAATATGTTATATACATTTATGACCTTTAAGATAGATACACGACTTCTTTTTACCACCAAACCATATTCAAACTGGCTGGACTATAACGGTGCTATATCACACTGTGCCATCCTTCAAAATCAATCGGAGCCTACATTTTGTCCAGGTCTAATAGCTCTACAATAAAAAGTTTTATTCAAATGCATCCAGTACTTTCGAATGCGCTTGTACGGACAAATTAACAAACAAACAATCTGTTCAAATATAATAATACATTTAAAATGATTTATTGTACATTTTTTAAAATCTAATAATAACATGTTTGTCCATAGAGCGAATACAGATTTGCGGGGGGCGGATATGCTCGTGCCCCGAGCAGTGGCCGGAGTGGCGGGCTGTGTTCCGCTGCTTTGGTCGGCGGGGCCCTGTTGGCCGCTGTGGCCGTCCTGGCTGTGGCTGCACTAGCTTTCTATATGGGTGCACTGCGACCTGATAACGGTGAACGTAAGTAAAATTTATCACTTTGAAATTTAAATTATATTTCTTACTAATACAACTTGATTTACGTAACTTAATGGAGGTATAAAGTATAAAGAAAGTACTTATTGACTTTTTTTCAGCAATAATGACATTTGAAGGCACATTTAGAGTTACAAGAGGAGATGTGTATGGCGGCGTTCCAGGAAGCCCCGCATGGCGTGAACGCGCAAGACGATATGGGGCGTCACTACGCCAAGTCTATAGCGCACCTTCAGGACTACGACAAGCTTTTGCTGGGGCTTTAGTTACAGGATTTGGCGATAGACGTCTTGATGTACATTTTAAACTCTACCTCGATAGAAGAAAAATACCAAGGTAACCTTTCAATACTCTCTATCCTACGTTAGCCTCCATATTATTGTTATTTTAATGTTAATTGTTCTATTTTATTTATTTATTTTATTCAGCTTCTCTTTAGTTTTCACTCTTCTGTCTAAGAAACTAGTGTTAGACGCGGCTTTCCCCACCTTTTACCGAATTTTTCGAGGCATTATATGTTGAGCAATGGAGCTCAATGTCGGGCTTTCGCTTTGGTGCCAGAGCAAAATGTATAAATAAATAATAATACATTTCTCGAAGTGGAAATCGAACCCACAACCATCCCGTTACAGACATATCCTTGTACCACTGCGCCACGACAGCCTATTCATGTATGGTATACTTTTGATTTTCAGTTCTGTCACCAATATAGAAGAAACATTAAAGGGTATATTAGTACAAGATCTAATTTCAAAGCATCCAGCTTTTGGCCAAATTAAAATAGATTCTTCAAGTATAGTTATCAAAAGAGATCTACAACATACGTATCATTCAGAACAGTTTGTAAAAGAAGCAATGAATGAAAGTATGGCAATGAATAATCAAAAAATATTACCTTCGAACACAAAAGACAAAACTTTACAAAGTAGGATAGGAGTTGTTCGAAAAACCACAGTTAAACCTAATCCAGAGTCTAGAAATGATCCCGATGAACCAGATATTGATACTGAAAACATACCCGTTGTCCAAGGATCTTTTCAAATAACAAAAACCGAAGCTGATATAACAGAAAATAAACATGCAACTCAAAGTCGACATGACGAAAAATTGAATCATAAGCCAGTTCCCACTTCTAAAACAACTACAACGACTAAAGCTCCTGCAACAAAATCTATTCCAACTAGAAATACTACTGTTAAACGATTATCTTCTACTACGCCAAAGAACAAGCCTTTCACTATAAAGTCGTCTTTCAACATTAAGCCAAAGATAGAATCAATTTCAAATAGAGATAAAGATATAAATATACGCGAATCTTCACATGCATTACCAACAACAACAAAATCAGGCCCAAATACAAAAACAACACCAACTTCGACTACCAGTATTCCAACAACGACAAAAAATGTATCTCAAATTTTATTTGATCTTTTAACGAACGAAAACCACGATAAAGATTTGCCAAAAATCGACACTTTATTTACAGTTCCTCATGTAATTGATAATGAACCCTGGAGACCAATAACACGTCCTTACTACGAGGTAACTAGTGAACAATCTACTGTAGTAAATAAGGATATAATTGATCATGAAGCGAAAGACAGAATAGGCGTAGCGGAAGTTATTGAAGATGTGGGGTTATTAGAGAGTATGCTAAATCCTGAACCTACTAAAAAACAAATTGAAAAAACGACCCGTTTACCATCAGGATTGTATAATATTGATCCACAGTTAGCCGCCGACGTGTATATACCTAGTCCAGTTTACACAAGCTTTACACTACCAGCTTTTTCACCTCCATTAAAAGATATGGAAACTTTAGGCTCTAGCTTTCCTAAGCCACATCCTCTACCAGTTGATAAAATAAGCGGTGTTGTAGAAGTAGTAAATGAAAATACATCTGTAAATGATTATAATGATGGAAAGCCTGTTGAAAGACCACCAAAAGATAAAACAACATCTGTTGCAATAAATATAGTGCAATTTGATCAAAATGACAATAATACTGAAAAGGTCTCTATAGAAGGTTCATCGATAGTCAAGAAGCAAAATCTAACCACTACTAACAAAATCACTAGCACTTCAATAAGAACTTCGACTGTAACAGAACAAACAAAGACTTCAACTAGTCCTAATATAGACATGGCTGCCGAAATTTCGACGAAAAAACCTTTAGAAAGTAAAACTAACAATACTAAAGCCGATAACACAACTAAACGTCCTAACAACAAAGTATCTATTATACCCCCGACAAGCTTACCTCATCATACTTGGGAATTAGTTAATACATCCACAAACACTAATGAAACTCAAATAAAATTATCTCCACAAAAATATTATAATGATACATTGCAGGCGATCATAACGAAAAATGAAGCCATTTCTCCTAGTACAACTCCTAAATTTCCAAATAAAATATCTATTTTACGAAATCTTACAGATTTAATAAAAAGATATTCTCAGAATACTTCTAACAAGCCAATTGAAATATCGACTCCTCGTGCAGTAGAAGAGCCAAAGAGTGATTTCGTCAATATAGCAAGTGAAGAAAGCGAAGATCGAAGTGAAATGGGATCCGTAGAAGTTGTACTAGATGAAGAACTTGAAACTACCACTGCCAGGGTGATAACTTTAATGCCAGCTAAATCTAACTTAGGTATCAACAGACCACTGCGTCCTCGACCAAAATTTGAAGCACAAGCTCCAAAGGAAAACAAACGAAGTTTCATAGATGATACCGATACAGTTATTGACCATGACAATATTGATGACGTGATTCACGACTTATCTGAAAACATTCCACAGGCTTCTGAGATAGTTACTATCTCTACAAGTCTTAGTGATGTTGTAGCAGAAGATACAGTTTCTTCTGATTTAAGCAGCTCAATAACGCACTTAGATTCACCAAGTAATCCTACTTCAAGTGGTAATAGATTACCGAAATCTAAAGACGATTTTATTTACACTCAGGATAACAAATTTATAAAGAACATGTCGGAGAACACTGAGAAATCAATAATTCCAAATGGAACTTATAGAGTTTCCTATCACGTGACAGGAAGCGTAAGTAGCAAACAAGCCAACAAAACACAACATCTTCCTGCATACGAACTTGCTTTAGAACCAGATGTCGTACTAGAAATACCAAGCAATCAAACAAGTACTTTAACGATGGATAAGTTACGACAGTTAGCAAGCCTTGCCACTATCTCTGATTATAAAAACAACAGTTTATTTCGAGCTCCCGGCGGAATCATTTCCACTAAAGCTATTCCATCTAGCTATACTCTTAATCAAGCAGGATTTAAAATATTAACGAAATCTTATAACAAAGTTCAACATTCTAAAGAAGATGACAATAATATAGGAAAACCAGAAAAAACTTATGGTAAACCATTTGTTACAAAACTTCAAAAAGAAAATGACGTGGTTAAAGAAAATAATGGTATGAAACATATTCAATAATTTATCTATTTCATATTTATTTCCATATTATTATTATATTACTAAGCAATATTTTTTACAGAAATATGTAACTCTACAAGCTCGTTCTTATGTACCAGTGGTATGTGTATACCGGCGACATCTCGATGTAATAGATTATTAGATTGCCCAGGAGGTGAGGACGAACGCTCATGCTCTTGTGCAGATTATCTACGCGCTGAATTCTCGCAATCAAAAATTTGCGATGGTTTCGTCGATTGCTGGGACTATTCAGATGAAAATCAATGTGGTTAGTTCATAGTTATATTATCTTAATTTTTTTATATATTCTTAAAGTATTGGACAAGTATACTAATAACGATAATTTTGCAGAATGGTGCAAAGAGGGCCAATTTGTATGTGCTAACGCTCGGCAGTGCGTTGAAACGGTCAAGGTATGTGATGGTATACCAGACTGTCCTCTGGGCGATGATGAAAAAAGTTGCGTAGCTTTAGGCGATAATATAGAAAACAATGAAGTCATTCCTTATAATGAAGAAGGTTAGTAAAAGGCAGTAATTATAAGATCTATTTATTGCCAACATTATATTTTTATATAATAATTTTTTTAAGGTTTTGTGATGGTGCGTAAGCGGGGCGTTTGGGGTAGACTGTGTGTTGAGAACTTTGAGGATGTAGTATCACAAGCACACAGTACGCTTAAGTTACCTGATTTAGGTAAAGCTGTATGTCGAGCGATGACGTTCCAGTGAGTAAAAATTATTACAATTATTTTAATATTATAATATAGAGTTTTGAGTACCAATAAAACTTCCATCGGAATCCATCGTTTAAGCCTTTCTTTTATTTTTGCGGTTTTGCTTAGTGATGGATTCCGGATATCATCACGGAACAGATAAGGAACAATTTCTGACAACCCAGTATTTGAACTTATATTTGAATGTATTTTTGTTGTAAATATTATGTACTACTTATACATTAAAAGAACATCGACTGTTTCAGTGATTCACCATGGGTACGTGAGGCTAGAGAAGGCCGTAAACTGAGCTCAGAAGGTTATTGGGAGGTGTGGCACAACGCTCACGCTCGCGCTGCTGATACTCGCCTTACGTTTAAGCGATCAACTTGTGCTCGTCACAGGGCTTTAAGAGTTCGTTGCAAAGATCTGGACTGCGGTATACGACCACATGCAGATGCCCAAACGCCTAGGTGAGAAAACTTCAACAAGTCATAGAAATGTGTCATAAAAAAAGTAAGGCAATACTATCAATGATCTAAAAGTTAAAAAAAAAAATTCAATTAAGTAAAAATAATTTTGAATAGCCATTGAGAATTTTAATATCTAGCTATCAAAGTATCTCGTGGGATTGCATAGAAACTTAAGTAACTATGAGCGAAGTACGCAGTTGGGTATCGGTGGCGTTGTGTTGGTTAGGGCAGTTAATCACGAGCGCGTGCGGTGGGGCAGGGTGGTGGGCGGCGGCGGCGCGGCGGCGGGCGCGTGGCCTTGGCAGGCGGCGCTGTACCGCGACGGGGACTTCCAATGCGGCGCTACGCTGATATCAGCTGAGTGGCTCCTCTCTGCTAGCCACTGCTTCTACCAGTAAGTAAACATAGGTTACACGTTACTTACCTTCTAATTATACTTTTAATTTTGTTTAGCTTTACGGTTCATCCTTCATTCACTGGTACTCAGTGACTGTCAGTTCTCCGCTATCCGTAATGTATGGGACATTCAACACTTTAAATGGCGTAAATAAATGTCGCGCTATTTTTGGTTCGTGTAGATATGTAAATAATTACTATTACCTGAGGGATCAAACATACAACCCTAACAATCAGTCGCTATTCCACTGCGCCATGATGGCTTTAATAACTTTATAATATGAATATTTTAACTTTGAAAAGATCTATTAACATGACATTTTCCATATTATTTACACAGAGCGACTGAAGCTCATTGGGTCGCCAGACTGGGGGCATTACGTCGCGGCGCATGGCCCCGAGGCCCCTGGGAGCGAGTAGCGCGTGTCAGACAAGTGGTGTTGCACCCCCGCTATGCACCGCGTGGCTTTAGAAATGACATAGCGCTGTTGCGTATAGACCCGCTCGCTCTACACGCCCGCCTCAGGCCAGCGTGCCTGCCCCCGTCGCGAGCGCAGCCCCCGGCCGGGCACCACTGTACTGTAGTTGGTTGGGGACAATTATATGAGCATGAAAGAGTTTTTCGTAAGTATATTCTAGCAATTTCACGTTGTAAATATTAGAATAATTAAAATAATAAAACAATCTAAGTATACAATTGAAACAATTAAAATATTAATTTAATATTATTAATTTTTAGCCGACACGTTGCAAGAGGTCGAGCTACCAGTAATTTCAACAGCGGAATGCCGACGACGTACTAGATTGTTGCCGTTGTACCGTGTCACTGACGACATGTTCTGCGCGGGCTACGAGCGCGGCGGTCGCGACGCCTGTCTCGGGGACTCAGGAGGGCCACTCATGTGTCAGGTATCTACTTTTGTTGTTCACTAGTGGCTATCCGAAACATCGTTTGCTTGGGCTTTGAAGACATTGGTAAATTCACAACCATTGCAATTACAGCGGAACGCTGTCACACAGTGCTTCGAGCTACGACAGCCTAAATTTTCAATGATTTTTATTTGACAATTAAAGAAAATGTCACTTAATGGGAACAGAGTGTCTTAACACTAGGTTCCCAGGTTCCCTCTGACTATCAGAAAAAGAAAATGATTACTTAACGAAAAATTCTAAAAATATTTATTATCTAGTATTTTGAAAAAATTTAGGTAATTGAAGCGAATTTCACGAAGTTTCATTCTATAGTAAGATATAGCTATAACTTACAATGTTTTAATATTTTAACATATAGTCTGAACTAAACATTATTTTAATTATATGCATCGTGTGTTAACACGGATACATCATACATTTACGATACCTTAATTGATTTACGTAATCTTATTAATTAAATATGTAGAAACATTACAACATTTTAAAATTATACTAAGCAAGTAAAATTTTTAAAAGTTGCTTGTAGTATACCTACATAAGAGTACAAAGGCGGCCTATAATTAAAAGAATAAAAAGGCTTAATACAGAAAGTACAATTACCAATTCATCCAACAGGCCGGCCCCGGTATATTCCTGACCTTTCACCTTTTCAGCCTTTAAAACTTCTAGTGACGCTGGCGACCTTTAATTACTCTACTTTTATTGAAAAATATTACAGTATCGACCATTTTTTCTAATTTTAACATTATTTTTGTTATTCCAGGAGTCAGATAAGTGGTACATCTACGGTGTCACGAGTAATGGATATGGATGCGCGCGGGCGGACAGACCGGGTGTCTATACTAAAGTTTCCCACTACATCGACTGGATAGACAACATTATGGCGACCTACACACCTGTAAAAAATGAAACATTCTCTTTAAGCGATGATAGCTCCAACGAAGATTTCTACTCAGATTTGGAAGCCGCTGAAAACAAAAGAGTTCTTCATAAAACACACGACACATGTAGAGGTTTCCGGTGCCCACTCGGTGAATGTTTGCCTGCATCTAGCGTTTGTAATGGATTTCTCGAATGTTCCGACGGCAGTGACGAGTGGCAGTGCACTGAACATCCAAACTCAAGTAGTTTTAATCCAGATTGAGATGTCAATATAGCAAATATAATTCATAGCCAGTAATTATAGTTTACTACTCAAAGTCGACTGATACTTTATAAGTAGGATGTAAGATGTGTCAAGTAAAGAAAAATATCCAATGTATCTCAGGTGACTTAAAATTTTCTAAGATTATTTAAATTTTATTAAAAAATGTCTCTGCCATAACTGTATCTTGGGCTTTTGTATATATAGCTTTAAATATTGTCTTTCTGCCCATTCTGTTGTATAAGTATGCTAATATATAAACTATTTATTCACTACTCATGGACCGCCTTTTTCGTTTGAAGCATTTTTCAAATGGACGACGCATGCCATGCAAAAATAAATCTTGAAAAATATACAGTGTTTAATTTATTCTATAATTAAATATTATGTTTATTTCGCAATGCTATTTTGAAGAAACTGAAACCCACATAAATTTGTACACTTATTAATAATTATAAATTTATAAGCTCACAACTCATGGAACTTATAGCATAAAGGAATTTAATTATGTGTGGTGAGCTACTACAAGTTAGTTTAAATACGAATTAACTATAGTAAGTAACATAGGTTTACACTTATGTCCACGACCACATAGTTATCCAATAGACAGAGGATCTAGTGTGAAGACTATAACCAATCTAAAAATATATCTAAAATTTAAGCGGGTGAAGCCGCGTGTAATCTGTGAGTCTATATATATAAAAGGACATGTCGTCACTGACTGAGGTAAGACGCACGCACAGCCGTAACCGATGATGGCAGAAACGAGAAATTTGGACATATGTTTACTTTCGTAATCTGGACATTCACTAAGAAGGGATTTTGAAAAATTTTAACCCTAAAG
Source organism: Heliconius cydno galanthus (assembly GCA_036379175.1). NCBI lineage: Eukaryota > Metazoa > Arthropoda > Insecta > Lepidoptera > Nymphalidae > Heliconius > Heliconius cydno. The sequence continues at coordinate 245,578 of JAKRZM010000631.1, read as the reverse complement.
GGGTGAAATCGGGGTTGAAAGTTTGTATGGATTTTTTTTAAATCGGCACCGATTTTTACAAAATTGTAAATTCAGACTCTTAAAAATATTTAATTGAACACGTGTTTCACGGTTTTTTAGATTTTTTTTATTACCCCCTAAGGGTGCAAATAAGGGGTTGAAAGCTAGTATGGAAAAATCATTAAACCGCCACCGATTTTTTTTTTAATTTGAAATTTAGACTCTTAAAAATATTTCATTGAACACATGTTTCGTGGTTTATTTTAATTCACCCCTAAATAAGCAAGTGAAGCTGCGTGCGTCCGCTAGTAACAAATAAATTAGTAAAATGTAGAGTACACTTTCCATCTGAGTTCTGACTTTAGTAGTTAATTAAATCACAAAGAATAATCAAAAATATAAAAATAATTATAGAGAAAAATAAAAACACATATGTACTTAAAAATTATTTTAATCTTCCGACAAATAAATTAAAATATCTTCAAAATAAGAATGCCACAATAAATAATTACAATTCTTATCAGCGAAGTCACAATAATTACGAAACACAGATGATGGTGAATTAACAATCATTTCTATTATAATACTTTGATTAATACAATTATAATTATTATAATATTAAAATTATGAATGTAATAGATAGATGTCCTGATATAAAATTATCTAAAAACTTTCACAAATGAAAAGAACAATTACATTGAAAGTAATGTTAGACAGCTCTTACGAAATAACGTAGTCGACGTATCGGGGTTTTAAAATCACTCTATTAAGTTACAGATAGTCACATCGAAAAGTTCAAACTCTTAGAGATGGACATTTACTTTATATTACTGATGAGAAAGCACAACCATTAAATTATAAAAAGAAAATAGAGAGTCAAGTAAATTAATACGTTAAATAATCTTTTGGAAGTACTTGTAAAATCAAAAACCAAAAATAAAATTAATCAACCGCTCAAAATAAAAAAAACAAATAAAACCAAAATATTGATCATTACGTAAATATCCATCTCAATTCTTAATTTCACACTCCTTACATCTAAGATAAGACTACATCCCGTACCGAGTGGTACTCCGAATAATATTCCGAATTCTAATGAAAAATACAAAACACGAGTAAGGAACATCTCCATATTCACACGAAGGCCAGTAAATACTTGAATGATAGATAGTTATTTCTACGTCATATTAGATTTATGTATATCTTAATATTTCTAGTTTCGAGCGAAATGAGCAACAAATTAATTACGATGTACATACACTTAGTAAGAAAATTAGACTGATTATGAGATTGGGGATCTACCGTAATATTATATATCCGAGTTTGTTCAAATGTTGTGCACGATGGAGTCGAGGCGAGCCGTGAGGGTTGAACGATCTAATCCGTGCAAAGTATGTAAATTTGCTTATTAAAAGATAAATCTCACCTCGTGTGTTAAGAGTATGCAGGTGTAAAACACGCAACGTGTTATGAGGTTCACACGGACACGTTTGTTATTGATTTAGATATCTACTTTTGTTTGATATTAATAAATCTTTCCTATTTGTTATGGATATAACAATATTTGTAAAGTAAAATGTGTTTCATTTATTGATTAATTCCGTGTCCTGCTTAAGACTAACATACCAACATCCGCATATTATGTATATATATATATATACACACATAACATTAGATACTATTATGTACGTGACTGTACTTACACGATTGACTCGTGGCTGTTACCTCGGACATGATAACACGTTGCGCGTACTGGGTATATACAATAAAATACGGGAGTCCCCGGCGATTGGCGACTGGCTTAGCCTGTGCTCTCGACGGGCGTGGTGGTGAGGCCTGCGCCCTTGCTCAGCACAGTCTTGAATTGCTCGGGAATTGGGTGCTCCGCCTGAAAATTAATTTTATTTTAATATTTATTAAAGTTAATATTTTAGGGTCGTCGTTATGGGACAATTACTGCAGGTCAGTCGTTTGATTAAAATATTAATCAAATAATATAAATATTTATAATTTTAATACTTTTGGACAACATTAATCACATAACCAAGACCATAAATAAAATTACAAAATAAATACATACATAGTCACCATTGCCCTTTGGAACGAGCACATTCATCTCCGAGGACTTGGAGGACACGATCTCCACGGCCAGCGACTCCTCCGACAAGTAGATCTGGCAGCCGTCCGTCTTGTCAATGGAAATGGTCGGCACTTTACCCAGTACCTGAAAGAAAATGTTTATTATAAACCGGTTGCACTTATTTGTGTAACAAATAATAATATGTACTTTATACTAATATAGTTTAGCAGGGTAGGCAGCGGGAACCTATTGTTAAGACACTATGTACCTCACCTTCAGCTGAAATCTCGAAGAATCTTTGAAAAATATGTGTTAATTGTTATATGTATATATGCATAGTAAAATAAATAATAATTTTAGTTTAATAATTTAAGAATAAGAAGCTAGCTTTACATATTATATTCCAGTAAAATACAATCTCCTTGATATACTAAATTAAGAAAATAAAGAAGAATATTTAGAACGTCACAATTTTGACGTGATTGAAATAAAATAAATATGATTTGAATTACATGTTTTAGATATTTAGAAATATAATATTAGGTATTTTAGCAGAAACTAGCTCAAACAATGAACATCGGGGAGCACTTTCAACAAATTACTGTTGACGACTTCAAAAATGGTGACATTATATCAGTTTTATATGGATATTGCCAATTTATCTTAGAACAATTCGGAACACCCATTTGCTACTACCTTTTTAAGCTTATTTATGCTGTTTACATACATTGTTCATTATTCAATGCGGTACTATCTCTTTTGTTTTTTATTAAATTCATATAAAATATATTGAATAACTTTCTTAATTTGTTTTCGTACAGATGATATTCCTAATAAAATGTGTTCCGATGGGAATTTATGTACATAAAATTGTGAACTTCTATATTTCATCACGAGAAAAAATAAAACAACAACAAATGGATATAGAAGATATAAAACTGCAGGTTCCGATGCAATTTTCGTGTATATTGTAAATGAACTACTATTTTGAACTTACATACGAATAAGTAATTTATTTTCAGATTCAAATATTAGACACTGTAAAAATAAATAGGCGGCGCTACGAATGTGCGGAGCGTGAAGAATTGTTGAGACAAAAAGTAGAAGAATTCCATAAAGTCAGAGCACGAGTCCGAGAAATACTTGAAATAAACGAAGAATTGAAAAACACAATCAATCGCCAAACTTGTGAAGAACGCTTCAACGTCAATAACGTGTCTGAAGAAGGTAGTTACTGACGGCGAACTAGTGTTACAAAATAATAAATTAAGTTCAGTAATAATTATGGTTTGATTACTTTACAGATTATGTTTTAATTTTTAAAATAAATTCACATACAAATAACTTTATAAATACATTTAAATAACAAAATTTCAGAATGTAAACTTATTGTGCAATTACTAAAAGAGCTAAAATATGATGAATTGGGAAAGTATCAGGCAGATAACAATAATTGCTGCCAATATTCGAGTGAACCTGTAAACAGTGGCTTCACTGGTTACACGGCAGCCAATGAATGTGGCGAGCCCGGCAATGTTGAGAACATCGAGAACACTTCAGTCGGCAACAAAGACAAAAAGGAAGGTTATCACATCAAGATAGCGAAAGTCACTATTGTTTACAAAGTTGCATATCTTCGACACTACATAAAACTAAGAAAAGGAAAATCTAAATTAAGAAAAAAGGTAAAATAGACACAGTTTTATCTAATAAAATAGATTTTAATGAGCATAAATTATGTTGGAAAATTTACAGATGAATGCTGCTAAGAAATTACTGGACGATTGGCAAAAAACATTAAACATGGTTATAAATAGTAACACACTGTCACTCCTGAATTGTGAAATGCAGAATATGAAAATGGCACCACCTGTAGGTTTAGGGGAGTTGTCCAAGTTGAATTTCAACAATTCTTCGGATTTCGACAGTGATTTCAAGAACAGTGCCAACGGTTGCGACGACGACTACATAATGAGCTGGAGATATAACGAATGCAGGCCCATTTATGATTACGACGTAAGTACACCAAAAATGGTTGTGAGATTTTACAAATTTAATCAGCAAACACACAGTATACTTATATAGATATAAATAATTTCTATGATTTATATTGTGTATTATGAAACCTCCGGAGACCGAAATCATATTTCGAAATTAACCTAACCTAACCTAATCTTCATAACTTATAATCCCGCTCTATTATTAATGAAACTATCGTAATATTTCAGAATACCAACATGGATTCATCAGCATTAAGGAAATGTTCAGATGATCACGAATATTTTAACATGTTTAATGGCGAAGAACAAAATTGTGACTGCAATAGGGCGTACGGAGATTTATTTATTGTGCCCGAAGAAACAAGAAGTCAAGTGGAAATAGAAAAAAATACACCGTATGATTGAATGGAAAATTCTTTTATATTGAGCACCTACTGTAATGTAATGGGTGGTTTTTACTACTAGCTATTAAATTATATTTTATTTGATATTATTATTGTAATTCAATATTTGTTATACTACAACATTTTATATACATAATAATACAATAGAATAATTAAGCTGTATCCCATTCATAGAAAGGTAGGCAGAGGGAATCGAAGAACCTAGTGTTAAAACGCTCCGTTTCCATTATGACACTTGCGTTCTAGGAAATAATATAAAATATAAAAACATATAAAATATTTTACGTATGTCTATTAAATATAGAATTCACAGCCTTATATTTTTTTTTTAGGATTAGTATCGTTTTGAAAATTATACCATTTCTCGTTAATTATTATTAATGATCCAAATAAGTCGAAATTTGAATGGAAATCTAGGTATTCTTTTCTAGCGAAAACGAAAAGCTTTATTTTACATATTTTTACATAAGGAATGTAGAGAGGAGACAACGCAGTAATAATTACGACACAGACGAGTATAACAAAGCCATCATAAATATATTTATGTTAATAACTTCGCGCCCCGTTCTTCCTTATATTTAGAATTACCATACACGAAAAACAAAGACATTCATCCTTATATAAGTAATGAAGTCGTTAACTTACCGAAGTAGCATTTTCACCTCTTTCGATTTGTTCGATGAAATTTTTTGTCATAACTTTTCGTATACAACGTAATAGTAAAAAAATATTCAATAAGTTCGTTAACGGCAAGTAATATATGGTGGTTCGTGATTCACCATAACAAGTCGACAGTTGTCATTGATTTTCTATTCAAGTCTGTCACACGTGTGCACATTGAATACTTATTAACTTTTTATATTTGGGTTTACAGATATCCTTATTATGAAAGAAAAACTTGAAGGTATATGATAAAAGAAACCGCAAAATCTTTACTTTATATTCTGTGTTTAGGCTGTATTCAGTCCCTTGATACTTCCGTATCATAGAATACTAAGGATTTTATTATTACAAAAATTATTTAGAACGTAATAGATAAAGTAATATATATCCATGATAGTCTATATATATTCCCCCCGAAACAGAAAGTACAGTACTAATCAAGAAGTGTTTCGGATGCAAACCTAACTTCATTCCGTCAGCAAATTAGAATATAGATTGCTCTTAACTCGTAAGCCTGTAAGCCTAGATTGTTTCTGTCAACAAAGTTACAAAGCGAGTAAACATCAATTACTACTTTATTTGATATTTTCAGGCGTACATTACATTCTGTTGAATGTTAATTGAAAATGATAAAAAAAGAAAATAAATAAAAAATAATGCTGATTTTAATTTAATCTTTAGAAATTAAGCAGAATGTAGGCCAGGCCGAAAGGGACGCATTTTTGCTGAAATTAAGTAAAAGCGTGCAAGCAATAAGTTACGGCTACATAATTAAATAACATAACTTCCTCATCGTTATATGTATACGCGGAACCGCAAGAATGTTTCATATTAAATGTTAAATCAATCAATGAATTGTGAATAAAGAACGTTAGAATATTAGATTCTATTAAAAAATCAACTGCCGTACTCAAAATATTGCATTATTTATTAATGTTGAAGCCACAGTGGTACTGTATGGGTTCGGTTCTCACTCGGGGGAATAGAATATTTAATATTTTCATTTCCTAGTTCGGGTAACGAGGCAAAGCGCAGCGTTGAGTTCCACCACTCAACACTCAATGTCTCAGGTATTCGGCGAAAAATAGGGCTCGAAAGTGTCTCAATGGGGGACAGAGTTACAATGTAAAACTATAAAAAAACACACACTAACCTGCATTTGTACCGACTGGCAATTAACAAACTCCACGCTGGAGACCAGGTTATCGAAGACCACGGAGCACTTGGTGCAGGAGTCAAGCACCACGCCGTTGATCTTCCCGCGCACTGTCAAGGCGGAGTCGCGGCAACGGAACATGTACACCACATTGTTCATCTCCGCGTTCTCCACTACGAGACCAGAGTTGCCCTTTTGATATTCCTGGAAGAGTGTTGTTAGTTAACTTTGGCATCATCAGATTTATTAATTATTTATTAGCAGAGAACATTGTCTGAAGGGGAAGAAAAAATGAAATGAAAGTATTTTCTCGCTGTGACAATGAGAGAGTGGGGAGAGAGGGTCTTAACACTAGGGTAGCTCTGCCTATACTGCTATGAGCGGGATACATCGTGAAGCTAAACTAAAGAGTATATTGTAAGATCAACAGTCACCACCGGAAAGTGGGGAACTAAAGTATAGTATTCTATTTAAAAAAAAGTAAGTAAACAGCTTAGTCGTGAACTTTGTATAGTTTAGGTAAATAGAAGTGTTCCTGGAATATCTATAATTCAACGCTTCACAAAGTACTTTTAGCAAACTTGGTACAGTATAAAAGAAATTGCCTCAGGCTTTGGTGTATGAGCGTCTTTTGTAAATACTGTACATACTTTCAGGACCCCTCACGCCCACACACTAGATACGCCATGTTTTTGCACCACTTAGAAAATAAAAAGGATTGTGAAATGTATATTATACAAACATCTTTTGTTTTTATGTTGAATTGTATGTTTTTTTATCATAAAAAATAATTGTAAATATACACATAATAGATGAGAAATTTTATATCGTTAAAGTTTAAAATATATAATATTTATTGTGTTCATATGAGAGTACCTACACAAAATAATTACCACACAAGTGACATACTCATATAGAGCTCATCACAATACAACGGAATAACAACGGAAGCGGAAAACCATCAGGATATTATATATTCATGGAAATATTTTATTAATAATTAATAAAATTTTTGTATAACACAAAAATTAACAAGTAACGAATGTTCCTGTTTTTGTCATTATCAGTCACTTCAAATAAAATGTGTAATACACATTTCAAATTATTACATAATGTCAATTTTAAGTAACATATTTGTTATTGTTTATATTTTACCTTTTTAGGTATATATAATAGTGGAATATATTGTGACCTAGAATTGTTTTAAAAAATACGGCACTTTGCTTATTTTATGTAGGTTACATACAATCTACGCATATGGCAACACGTCTCGTTGACAGACGACTAAAATGTGCCGTCTTGAGAAAGACCTTTTACCGTCGTAAAAGGAATATAACCTTTTAGATGACATTTTACTTTACCAAACTGAGGCCTCCTTTGAAAATTTATGATAATATAGCTTATACATTACTAAAAAGACATAAAGAATGTATGAAATCATGAAATATATGTATTTTTGCACCTTATATAGATTACATAACATATGCACATATACTTATATATCTATATATAAGAATATCACAGAGATGATGCTTATCATCGAACGAATCGATTTTACTAAGAGCTCTCGACGAAGTAAAGGGGCTGTAAAAATGTTAAATTGACTGTTTTTATATAAGAAAAATGATAATATTTCCGTTGAAGCTTAGACAGTTTTCTGTATACACGAGTATACAGAATATACGAGTATACGTAAAATACATAGTGTGTTTAAAATAATTTAAATTTTCGTATAACGTCTTGTAAACATGTTACTTTAACACTATAATTATGTTTACAAGTTACCTACGAACAACAACATGAATAACATAAAGGTTTGCTTGAATACAATATGTCAACAGGCCTAAATACATAAACAACCCTGTTAACGGTGTACGTATCGCGACTAATTGTAATTGACTAGCATACGTGAGTTATATCTACCGTAAATTATAAGGACAAACGTTCGATATGTCCAATTTAATGTAACGAAATTAGATGATAAATTAGAGGTATTATTATCTGCATATTAAGACACTCGATAAAGAAATACAATTCAAAAAATCTATTTTAATTATTGTAATTTTTTCTATTCTTCTTTTTTCTCTTTTTTCTTTCTTTCTTTCTTATAACACTTCAAAAATATTAATCATATTTAATATTTAACGTTCTCTTTTGTCAAATGGTCACTGTAAAAGGAATCTTTGTACAGCGAAAATAAAATCTACCTATTATAAAAATCAAACTACAGAGATGCTAACAACTTAAAAAAGTTGTAACAAACGTATGACTTTCGAAATAGTTTAATGAGAGCCTATGGTCAGAATGCATGGTCAGAGCGCTTAGATGGTTTATAAAAGGTTATGTTTTTATGTGTTATCCAACTATTTTTATATTAAAAACAAGGTATAGGACTTACAATAATCCATTTCTTGCCGTCTCTATTAAACACAGGTGGTTTATCGGGTAAGACCCCGGCGCCGGGCGTGGGTAGTGCCTTGGTAGGCACTTTGGGAGCCGCCGCCGCCTTGAAGGGTGCAGGGCCCTGGCGCAGCTGCGGGTTCTTGTGGGTTTGCATTTCCGACGTCACCTTACGAAGACCTAAATACAGTCGAAATTAATGAATAAGATCTTTGATTTTGGTTATTTTAACACGAAATAATATAAGTAAGTCATATTTATTCCTGTTAAAAAAGTTTGCCGCTAATTCCTCTCAATTTACATAACAGATTTGACTCGTATTCAAAACATCATATTTAATCTTATTACAGCCAAACTTAGAAATGTCAATTAAATTGATGTTATAAAAGACGTAACAGGTTTTTTTTTTATAATTCTCAGTCAACTAGTTAGTACACGCAAATCAATATTCTGTAAATACGGCGCTCAACCCCATATTTCATCGTGAAATAGTAATATAAATAAATGGGTAAATGGCCCGGATGAAAGTGTATCAAGAGATGAATATTTTACACCCGCATCCACTACACATACACTATAAATAAAATATTCTAACTCATACGTTCTAAATCTAGTACAACAAAGTTCGCTCTTATAAAAGCCATTCTCCGGTTATAAAGGATCGTAAGAATGAATAGCTGCGCTAGAATATTTCAATTTTATTTTCTAGAACTTTTTAATGGAATTTGTAGCAAATTCGCATTGTTATTCTGAAGAATAGAAGTGGACAATTTTATACATCCAAATCAATAACTTTAATGAACACAAATGATCCAAATGAGCTATTCAAAACTGACGTAGCTTTTGTTTCTGTACCTGGGATGAACCCAAAAGTAATGACAGTCGATAATAAACAATTAATATATTAAAAATAATAATTTATTTTTCTACATAGTCTCTTAACAAGTCTATACATTTAGTTCACCTCTTTTTTAAGCTTGAATTACCTTAGAATGAAGTTTTTGGCCTTGTCATAAAAAATCTAATCTAAAATCCAACGGTGGCTATCATGGCGCTATTGTTTGTGCGCTGGAGGTGACACCTAAAGCCGAGAAAAATCACTGGGAATTAGATCCGGCGAATAGAGGGAGTTTTCTACCAGTTTAAAGCCCTCTTCTTAAACAACACCCAAAGCAATTTCAGCTTTGTGAACCGGCGCGTTGTGTTGGTGAAACAGCACCCCAGCCAGTAGTCTGCCGCGCCTTTCCTCTTGGCTGTTCTCCCGCAATTTTCATATATTCTGTGCAACCCGTAATAGGAGCACGCTTCTCCAAATATTCCACCAAAATAATTTATTTAGAATATCAAAAACGAACGTCACAACTTTCCGTGTTGAGCTGAGAAATTCAAAGCGCCCACACTTAGAATGTCTGCGGCGTCGGTACGTCGGCTCGTTTTCATGTCATCGATTGTTGTTTAGTTTCGAGATCAAAGTAGTGGTAGAGTCAGAGTCACGAAACCTGACAAGAAGTTTTTATAGTCTGCTTGGAATTTTTGGGAATTTGCTATAAAATTTGTCGACTCGTTTCGTAGATAGGACCTTCACTAATTTCGTTGTCCGCCAATGTTTCTATCAAGTCGCTATGTATGTCTTTCGTAGACATTTCCAGCGGAGGTATTCGACGACAGCTCTGATTTCGTTCTTTTTTCATTTTGATGTTCACTCCTCCATATTTTTCAAATAAATGTAGCCCCTTATTTAAGTATTTTTTTTTCTAAACTAGTAGATACCTAAGCGAATATAGGACATTTTCTTTTTGTGCGCACTAGAAATAACAGCTTTTTATTACTTTCGGACCATCCCTCGTATCTGTTATTTCGGTAACTTATGATAAAATATGTACAACATGGCAATGTATTTGACAAAGCAATTTAATAAGTAGCAGAACTTACACAATGCATTAGAAACGTTTATGCAAGTAACAATTAAAATTATAGCTTCCACCTCGTCTAGAAGAATTTTAGGCATTTAGAAATCGTTTAAGCATTATTATTATTATTATTAATCATGTTCTAAGTTATAAATGTTGGCTAAATGACTTACTGCTAGTGATAGCCTCTCCCTTGTTGATCTCGGCGAAGAGAGCGCTGCGGTCATCCGCGGGCATGTTCGCGAAGTCCACGTCGGGCAGCGCGGGCGGCGGCGGGGGCATGCCGCCGGGCGGGGGCGGCGGCGCCCCAGCACCCTTGCCTAATAATTTACAGAATTTACTAAATATTCATTATTTTTGATAGCTTCACACTGGTTTCCGTATTCCGTAGCCGGGTAGGCGTAAGGGTCTAATGTTATGACACCCTTTACCCAGTTCTCCGCCTAATATTCTAGGTATTTCATGTTATGTGGCGGAATCCAATTACTTGTTACCAGAGCGAGGAAATAAAAAAATATATTATCCTGAGTGGGCATCGAACCCACAACCGTCGCGCTTAATATAATTATTAATTCGAGTGCTTGTCTTCTATCATTTTTTCCCTGATTATTCTTAGTATGGTTTGGTCATACCGATTATTTAAGAATTCGGAAATATTATCCAAATACTGCTCGGCCCGGTGTTATTTTTGCGCTACCATTATAAGAGATCAGACATGATGTGTGTGAATTCCAGCTGTAGAATATGCTTTTCTTATTTAACGATCACAATCACGTGTGCACTGCATGTGGTGTACCTACTCAGTTATCTTATTTTAAACATAGTGTTTTATTACAATTAGTCTGTATATTACGTCATCTCCAATTTTAGAACGTTTTCAAACATCCTTTAATATTCCACCCAAGTAGAAAGATTATATAAATAAGCTATATTTTGTATTCTTATTCGAATAACACAATCATTGTTTTGCTTATCCCGACAAAATATTGCTGTACAACATGTAAATGTTATTGATGGATTATTTCTCGACAACTTTCTATTTAATCTAATTACTATTAATCTAACTCCACTCATTATCCCTTCTAGCCACATACATAACGATAAAAAGGTGAAGATAAAATATAAGTCCCTTTTTTCTCTTCTTCATTATTATAAAATTTCAATATTATAATATAATAGAGATTCAAAATTTTATTTTCTTTCTAAAAAAAGCAAAGCTAGGAAAAGGAGCATGGAAGCAATTGTTTGTCGACAGCAAGAATTATGAAAAAGATCCTTTTCCAATAGCGCCCGGATAATATCAAGCACAGTTTGTTCAATGTTTCTAAGAAGTGTCCAATAAAGACATTGATTCTTTATCCTCGGACAAATATACTTAAGAGTGATCGAAATAAGCCTAAGTAAAAAGAATTATAGCACCCGCTTTCACTGTTTCTTTCGGTTTAGATTATATACAGATATTTATTTTTGTACGAAATACAGCTGGCTAATATACGTTATACCTATTATATTTCAGTAGAAAGTACTGAAACACACAAGGTGATATAAAGCGTTAATTTAATATAGAAAGCTACCTCGGAAAATACATATAATATACGAAAACACGCTCATGTTAATTAAAATAATGCGGGTCCTTTATGAAACCTATTTTTCAAGGTTAGTTGTTTAAAACCACGACGCGAATATGATATGCTCAAAGTTTAACATTGCCGACTACTGCGACCTAGTTTTATAAGTAGTAAAAGTTTATGAAAAAATGTTTTAAATTGATGGGATTATAACCGCACTTCAGTACAATATGGCTGATTTGTGGTGGTACATCATTTTATTTATATATTTTATCATTTTATATCATAATTTAAGAAATGCTCTTTCGAATGCTTTTTGAAAATTGGAACACTCACCAGACCATACTAATCCAGTAGTGTGATACTGTTTCACGTACGCCTGCAAGTCAGACAGCAGCTGCACCCAAGCGCGACACCACTCAACGTGGGTCTTGTCTTTCTCCTTCCACTCTTTGAGAACACGGTTCGTGTAAAACTGGCCGGCGTCGTTCATTTCCTTGACGTAGGGCGCCGGTGTGGGAGACACGGCGACCCATCCCAGGGCTGGGATACTCTCCGATATAGCGGAGAGATGGTTGAAGAATGGCGACGCTCTATTCTTCTCGCGGTATTGTTGAATAGATGAGATCTTTTCGCTTGTTGGCGCTAAGAGCTGTACCTCCTCAGCCTGCGGCGGCTTAGACCGGGAAGTTGCCAGCTGAATATAACGAAGCTGTTGCCTATACAAGAAAACATTTTATAGATGATTTTTTTTGTATCAATATTAAATAAAACAAATATTTTAAATAGTTTTAGACTTACTGAAAAGCTTCGTTGACGAGGTTGGCGTGCGTGGCAATGTCACCGCCAAGCTGCTTCGACAGCTGTAGATAGGTAAGCAGGGGTCCCTAAGACAATAAAAATGGGATTACTGTTAGGATGTTATTATTTTTTTAGTTATTTAATAATAATTATCTAAAGTTCGACTTGCGTCTACGTTATCTGATACAAAATTTAATTAAAAATGTATAATTAATTCTGACGCCTCTACCTATGCTTCTTACAACGCTGTCCTTTACTGCCAGTAGAATTTAATTACCGTAATGCTCTTATCTACTAATTTGTGAAATTCATAAAACGTTTTAGATGGCATATTTAAAAGCGGTACGCCACTTCTTCACATTTATAATATTGATAGCAGTAAAATGCAAATAGCTTGTTAACGTATATTTCTCGTTTTAAGCTTTCTTAGTTACTGTTAGTTCGAAAGTGAATGACCCGCACTTAAGAACAGCGCAAGTGTATCTTTTTTTGTGTGTATTGGCTCTCAAACAATAAACCACAGGACAAAATTAATACGTTATATATAAAGATTAATATGGTATAAAGAAAATTGCGAAGATTATTTTAAGGTATGATTCTCCCCTGTAGGTACAGAGAAAATAAAAAGTAAATTTCCAAAAAATATCTAAGTATCCTATAGCCGGTGAAATATGACAAAAAAAATTGCTATTTGTCAATTTTCTATTGATGCTCTATCTATAGTTTCTCCACGTTAATGACATGTTTACGAAAGATTATGATACATTTTTTAACCTTATAGCAAGCAATACACTTGATTCAATCGCAAGGGGCAAAATGATTAATGAAACACCAAACCATTTATCATAGACTGTGTACGGTTATACGAGTATATGCAAAATAATGTAATTAATCATTAAATCTTATAAAAAAATATAAGAAAGGTTTCCACAGTTGTAGGTTTCGTAGTATTTATAAATTACGTGTTAATATAGAAAAAAAAAAATATTTAATTTGCAATTAATAAATTTTATACCATTTGAGTTAAAAAAAAACTCTTTTATTTAAAAAACGTATATGAAGTAACGGTATTTTGTTCTTTTTAAAATTAATGGAGGTATTTTCGTAATATCAAAAAGTCATAAAATCCGATGACCATTGAAACTGTTACGACCTTCTAAAAATGTTATGTGAAAAATATTTAATACATTTTACAATAAGTTAATAAATTTTATAATTAGTAAATTCCATATGGATTATGAAAAGCAAATTTAGTTCAAATAAATATTCCACTATCGCTTTTATAATTTATACGGGACAGACAGAATTCGATTAGGGGTGGCTATTAATCACGTATCAAATGCCGGCAACGTAGTGGTGTTACGGGACGTGATTGTTTTGCCTGAGGAGTTAACGTAGTATGAAATATTACCCTTCCATATCAATCACAGCGTTTTACTATTAATATAACAAATTTGACATATCTTTAATCTCCAGTATTAAGCTTAAAATTTGAAATAAATTATGATCAATTTATTTAACTAACTAGTACTATTAGAAATAGAGTGCCGCACATGACGGGAGGCCTATGTCCAGCAGTGGACTCCAAGAGGCTGATGGAAGGATGGCATGTAATATTGGCTGATGTGCTCTAGGTTACATCAGCGTTTATTTCATTACTAGTCAATGATCTATCATTATTCGTTGATCCTATAAAAATATCCCTCTGACTGTATTATAGCTCTATAATAAAGAAATAATACTAAATGAAAGGAAATGTCTTTCTAGGTCGAAGAGAAGTATCAAAGCAATTAATTTCGATTAAGTGCCCTGTTTGCCCAATTTGTTTACGTTTCAATATAGCTGTAACCCGATAAAACAACCGAAGCTTACAGTGATTTTGTTTGTAAATGTTTTATATCATTTTCAAGTTGCTTATAAACATTATGACATTTAAAATTAAATATTTCCCATTGTTATTTTAATACTTTATATATAAGTCGTTTTTTGAATAGCGAACTAAGTGAATACACCTGTAACTTTATTTAAGGTATAAAGTCTGACCTAATAACGTTTTTAACAAATAATTTTCCCTTTAAGTCATATAAGAAAATCGGCTGTGCTTATCAAATTTGTGTTCTTGTTTACTTTTATTCCACGCTCTAAATTTTTTATCGTAATACTACCTATATTTTGGCAGAATTTTTTTAAGGTATAAAATATTTCATATTTTTTTGTACGTTAAAGAATTTTATTAATTCTAAGTGATTCTGTAAAGATTGTGTTCCATTCTAGAAAGGAACGAACCCTTAAAAGAAGTACAGAAAAAATGTTTTTACGTGAGATCAGAGCCGTTTGCTATTTCAGTATGTATAGCATATGCTCGCAGCATTAAAGAAAACATTGAATACTTTTTTCGTTACTATTTCACGAATTTGAAATAACGGCAATAATTTATAATACAATACTGTAAGAGCCATATTATGTATAGATAGATAAAAAATGTATTGCAAATATTTTCTTTCAAAAAGTATCTTATAGTTCAATAAGTTTTATTTATATACTTGATAAAGTTATAGCATAGAGTCCAATAGAAATTAAGCCGCGTAACTAATAGGGCTAACCTGCACAATTTCCTGGTATCCGTTGACACTCATATCGTCAGTTTCTATAAAACTTATGGTTTGTGGAATAGATGCGCTGTCACTGACAGGCGGTAGCGCCGGGGAACTCTCCGGGGCAGGAGTGCTCTCGCGCAGCACGGGCAAGCGCTCTAAGCGTGACGTCACACGCTCAAGCCGCTCGATGAGTGCTTCGAGGTCAGCTGCAGGACTGTGAGCTGCTGCAGTAGGCTCGACCTCACTACCTATTAGATAACAAACGAGTAAAACATTAGGTGAATACTGAAATGACCACTGAAATTTTTATTTTGACTTACCTACTCCTAAAAAAACGATATTCACAGGTATATATGTATAGATGCTACAAAATATGGTTATATATTTATATAAAGCTAAATATAATTATGTGTTTGTCCGTAAACTTATTACTAAATACAATAACAACAGCCTTAATAATAACAAATATTAAGGATGATAATAGAGAATCTTTGTACATATATGTTTTTTCACATTATGAAGACTAGAAACAGTTTTTTTTTCAGTTTTTTTACTTTTAGTTCAGTTTTTTTATTAAAAATGTTGATACCATAAAATTATTACTACAATTCTGTAAACTACCTTGCAATTCCTCTCTTATTTCATTAGCTTGAAAAAGTATATCATTGACCGCACCCTCTTCTTCGTCTGATTGGCAAGTACGAGTTTCAAACATTTCTATGAGATGTCTCATATTTCTACCATTCTTTCCGCTATCCATTGTTAATTATTGCAACACTAATGAGCGTTAATACGAAAAAATATGTATAATAAAATGAAATAAAATAATAATCTTCACAGAAAATAATCACTTCACACTAACGTCAATGGAGGTTCATTATCAAATGACTAAGTTTGCGACTGATATGAAGCGATAATGCCCGGTGCTACTCCGAAAAGATGATAAAGCAGAGTGAAACGTTTAATCAGTAATGAAAGAAAAAAAAACATTTACATTTATTACAATAATAACAAGTAAGTAATTATCTTAGTCTTTCTATATAGAAAATAAGGATTTAGTCATGTCATAGCACTAAATAGAAAATAGTTCTATGAATTTAGAATCTGGCAATTTGTCAAGAAACGTTCTATAGGTAGCCCTATCTTTGTTTACACGTTACATTCATAATATAAGTTTATCGATAACCCAAAAGTTGGAATTTAAAAGGAAAATTTAAACTTGAAGATTAAGACTAAAAATTATAACTGCTTAGAAACAATTGATTATTCATTCAAGTCGTCAAACGGAAAGCAGTTAAACAGGAAGGAGTGAGGTGTACTAAGAAATACAGTACAAGCGTACTTTTATTTTCGGTATTAGTATCACAAAACAATTTTATCTATGTTTTTATATAAACACAAAAACACGCAATAAATTTATCAATTATGGAAATTACATTACGAAAGTTTTCAATATATTAAAAAAAAGGGTCACTGCTGCTTTCTTAGGAATTCAATTTATTTACTTCGTACAATGCACGATATTTTTAATGTTAAAAAATTATATATTGTGTTTCAAAGGCTCCATATAATCTAGAAAGGTATAATCTCTATATCTATATTGTTGTTATTTTTTTTAAATGGCACGGCCAAGGCCAGTTTCAAATGGCTAACGTTATTATGTAATTGTTTGTAGGGGCGTAAAATAAGAATCGGTATCGATATGGTTTATACGCAACTTGTACCCTGCGTAGTATCTTAAAGGGAAGTAGAATAAATATTGTAATTATTGTCATAACTATTTTTTCAATATAGTACTAATTTATCTATTTATTATATTTTGACCAAATTATTACTATTTTTAAAATAACTTTATAATAATATAAGTAACTACAGTATGAAGAACTGTTGGTAATAAATAAATTAATATTATGACTATTTTATATACTATCATTATACCTACCTATAGGCACGCTGAACAGTTTAGTATTAAAAAATGAGCTCTTTCAAACTAAATGCTCTTATAAAAGAAGCCAAGATCATAATGGTCTGCACTAGTTGCCATTAACCAGGTAATTCAGTTTACTTTGGAAAAACTAGGGCATTCAAGTTCTACGATAGTATTAGTAGTATAAGTAATATAATATACCTAATGTAGAGTCAAATAAGCTATCACTTAAATTTAAATAATATAGTTGTAAAAATTAAAAAAAAATGCGCTTTCGCCCCGACAGCAGGGCGAAGAAATGGAAATATAAATTTAAATAAATATTTCATTTCCTCGAGTGAGGATCGAATACCCAACCAGTAGCGTTTAGTTACACTTTGTGCCCCTGCGCCACGTCTAGCCTCAAAGAAGAAAGTATAAAGCGTTATTAATATGTCTTAATTACAAGCTTGTAAATCATTTGATATTCAACCACAAGGTAACAGTAATACACCACAAGCCGAATTAATATCAATTAGGTACTCGCTCTGATAGATAATCTAAATGTTACTTATTAATAATTAATGGCATAATAAAAACAAACTGAAATATCGAAATGACTAATCAGTAAATGTGAAATTAAAATAAACAATGACGCCATCGTCCCATTATAGAGAAGTATCTAACCGTACTAGAAGGTATAAGAGATATTTACCGGTTGAATTCTTATTTACCAGGGATTTTTGAATACTTAAAAATAATAGTTTTTCTGATCTGGTTAGACTTAGTGCGACTTTAGTTTACCTTTCGAGCCTTTAAGGGAAAATTCGAAAAAAAGAAAAATATAGTTAAATACCGAAATAGCCAAAATTTTATAGCTTATGCGGGCAAAGCCACAAACGGAGCACTAGTTTAACAATAAAATAACAATTTAAAGGTAAAATAATGGAAAAATCTAGATATAAACAGCACATTTAATAAGATCATATAATCAACATTAGTATCTCGTCTATGTGTGGATTAGTAATAGACCAAAATAGGCATCGCGTTGCATTACAATATACATGGTTAAGCTAACTATGTCATGCTACACTTACGCGCGCACTATAAAATTACAATGGAAACCAAATATTGCAGCTTGAAAGGCAAGAAATTGAAAATAAATATGGATCAAAAAAATATACGAGCAGAACCTATTCAATTCACTCTGCCTGCTCTTCCATCCCTCGAGCATCCAGAGACGTACATTTTTAACGACGTGATTCATGTCAAAGAACGTCGCAACCGCACTTAAATTATTATGCAGCTCAAACCGAAGCGTGTAGGGCTTAATTTGCTAAATACTTTTTGGATTTTAGTTGATGAATATGACTCAGATTAAATAATTTTATTTTTTACGAGAATTTGCTAATTAGATAATGATTTTGGTAAAATTAAATAATTAAGGATAAATATTTTTAAATAGCTGATGATAACATCTGGCTGGTTATTAAGCACAATTTAAAAACCCGTACATTATTATTCAATATACTGGATTCTTTAATGGATACACTTTAAAAATTAAAAATAAAATTAAGTTAAACAACTTGTGGATTTGAATTTAAGCCATTGTTAAATTATATTTTGGTAAATTATGTGTCTTATTACTTAATTTTTATTATTATTTTATATTATCTCTTTATTATATTAGGTCATTGTTGTTCATCAATATTATAAATGTTAAAGTGGAAGATTGATGCTTGTTCCACTTTCACGCAAAAACTACTGAACTGAATTAGATGGAGCCTTACAGTACCACAGTTACTCTAGAACACCACATTATACATCAGAATAATACATAGGCTACAAATGTCAAACTTTTGTATAATTTGCCCGTAATATATTTAAGCAGGCAACGTCGCGGTTGAGTTGCTAGTATATTGTATAAATGTAGCGTCTATTACTTTTATAAGATATATTATAGTACAACCAGATATATAGCTATTTTATAACAAAACTATTGTTATTTGCAAAAATAAATTTAATATCAATACAAATAATATGTGAATATATCGACGAGATGTGTCATCTGGTAAGTCATACCTACATCCATTTTATGGAGGAAAGCGATACGTGTTATCATAATGGATTATTTTGGCAATATCAACATCCGAGTACGTGTTAATAGTGATTAAGAAATATAAATAGACATAAAATGATAGAATATTGTAATAATTACCTCAACTATATCCCTACTTCGACTGTTGAACGTTGCACAAATAAAATGTTATTTATATTTATTAAACACAATTTCACACACAAACCGCATATAGATACGTGTAGGCGTGCGCGTACGCCGTCCAACACTGATTCCAGCCAGCCCGAGGACGGATGCTACTGTGAATCAGACCAAGCGGCTGTTTTGCCGGTCACTCGTTCTCTAGAAACTTTGGCTAAGGTCGACATCATGGCTGTGACTCTGTGAGCGCGCCTCGCCCATTTAATGAGTCATTACTGTGACGTGACCATATGAACAATTAAAAAATTACAGCCAAATGTATATCTCTATGACATAATAAACGACATTGGTGTTACTTCAATGAAAGTTCAATATGTCCTACCAAATTGTAATAATATAATCAAAATATATAGTGCGAGAGACTCTACTTTTTCTATATTAACTGTGAAATATGCCGGTTCCGTCTAATTAAGTACGCGGTTTCAAGAAAAATGTTATTCACCCAGCGTTGCTTTTTAATTAATTAATACAGTTTACCGTTACTCCTTATACTCACAAAATAAGAATTTATGCCAACACTATCCATTGCTTATTTAACTATTTAAAAGAATGTTAATATCATCATGCAACGTATGTATAATATAGTCGTAGAATCTTATATTATAAAAAAACTAAATCATTAAATATTGATGTATGAAACTTATGTCATGAAGTCTAGAACCGGGCGAGTCAAACGTCTTTTTTTATTGTACAACCACTAATAATTTTATATCCTAAGTGGCTTAAGGTCGACTTAGGATATAAAATTGTAAGTGTCATAAAAAATGCTTTTAAAGTAATTGTAATAACTTTACCAGTTCAGGGCAACGAATGCATGTGTGGATAGATTTTAAAGTAAATTTTGTAAGTACCTATATCCTACAAAATATGCAAATGCAGCTTAATTAAAATTTAATATAATATCGNTTAACTATTTAAAAGAATGTTAATATCATCATGCAACGTATGTATAATATAGTCGTAGAATCTTATATTATAATCAAACTAAATCATTAAATATTGATGTATGAAACTTATGTCATGAAGTCTAGAACCGTGCGAGTCAAACGTCTTTTTTTATTGTACAACCACTAATAATTTTATATCCTAAGTGGCTTAAGGTCGACTTAGGATATAAAATTGTAAGTGTCATAAAAAATGCTTTCAAAGTAATAGTAATAACTTTACCAGTTCAGGGCAACGAATACATGTGTGGATAGATTTTAAAGTAAATTTTGTAAGTACCTATATCCTACAAAATATAGTTTTAATTTAGCGTTTTAATTTTAATTTAGCTGCAAATGCAGCTTAATTAAAATTTAATATAATATAGCGAAAGACATAGTCATAATTCATAAGTATTAAATATCTATCATGAAGATAAATTTATTAAAAAAATGTATCTTAAATTTAATGTCAAATTTTTAGATTTACTTCAAAAATTATTATTATAAAACAAATTTTTCATCAACAAAAACAAGAGTTACAACAATATATTGGTCTATTTTACTAATTTCCGGTGTTAATATTGATTCAATAGCTTCATTTTTATTGTAAATAACAAAAGTACCAATTTGCTGGTCCATTTTTACCAAGAATATTCTCATGTTGTAAATTTGTATAAATTTAACCTTTATATACACGAATTGAGAATAAATAATATTACTTAGATTAACATGATTTCAGACCATATGTTTAATAGAAGATAAACTGGAGAAACAAGTGCGATGCGCTACTTGGGTAAGCGCCAACCGCATTGATTTTTGTCGACTGAAAAACTTGAGAGATGAATAAAAATACTGAAACTTAACCAAAATCTTACGTAACTTAATTGTAACTTGTGTAATAAACATGCGGTGTTTATTTTATTTAAAATTATTTAATATTTACCCGCGTCGGCAACGACAGGTCCCATTGGATCAAATCTCACTCGATGTTCTACAGCTGCTCTAGCCGCACATACTAAATCGGAAAAAAAACGATGTCTTCGTAAAGCCAATTCATCGCGACCAACAGGGGTAGCTGGCGGTTCTCGTAGGCCCTCTGTATCACTTACTAATGCATCCCTTTCGAAGACATCATCGTCATCGTCCGAACAGGATTCTTGTGTCGTTTTCAAGCGATTATCGCTGATGTCTCCACTGTCTGATGTCGATTTTAAAATACCAGTTGATTTGCGTCTCCCTATACGAACATCTACATTAGTTTTCGCTAATTCCTTTTCAAGATTTGCGAGCTCTTTTAGAGTAGCAACATTCCTACTGCAGTCAACAGAATACCTCTTAAATTGAATACGATTTTTTTTATAGTCAACAGAAAATCTTTTTTTAGTAATATCGGGTTTAGACAAAACGTCATCTGTACTTTCAACGTCTTCACCAGAACAATCATTTTCAATGTTGTCATTATTAGGTTCTGCACAGGTAATGGTAGGCACAACAGGGCACTCAATTTCTTCTTTTGCGCCATTTCTGTTTTCGTCTTTACTTGACAAATCATTTGTACTTTCTTGGACTTCTGTTGTAACGCAATCAGCATTGATCTTGACATCAATTTCTAAGTTTTTGTTACCTTCTAAAGGGTTTGCGAGAGATTCCATATTTAAATTAGAAGATTTGGATTTACTCTTCGTAATTTTTTTGTTTGGCCGTGCACAACAACTTTTAAACATAATTCTTTAATAATTAAAAAGTATATAATATATCTGTATTCACAAACATATATTAAACTTTTATGCAATCCTAACAAACAAATATCAACCTTATATGTTACAATATAGTATATTTATGCTATAATATAGTAAATGTAATTATTTGTTTATAACGTTTGAAAATTTTAACATTATATATCTATTTAACAAAGCGTGTATGGCATAACAAAGTATTGTGCGATGAGACGTCGTAAGGTCGGCGGCCGGCCGGGCGCACGGCGGCGGGCGACTGGCGGCACTGACGCAGGGCGGATGCGCCGCCCGCCTAGCGCATCCTGCCACCCGCGCTCATTTTACACAGCTCTTAAGGAACCCGCAAAGCTTTAGTTAAGGTTGACCTTTCATTCATATTGAATTTTAATTTAAACTAAAAAGTATATTGTGTTAACACGTTTTCCGTATGAAATTAAATACGTAGAATTAAACTTAAGTTACTTATTGTTAGGAAATAGTTGGTGAAAAGTAATTTTTAAGATAAGCAAAAAAAAACATAAATATATAAAATTAAACAGAGACAAAAGCAAAACCACAAATAAAAATAGGCAAAGATCATAGTTTCGCCTGTTTATTGTTTGTGTGACTATTTATTTTATATTACATCCTCGATATATTGTAACTGATAGACAGGTTTCCCTATATTTTGGGTATGCATTTAAATATTAAATTTATCAACCATTTTTTATATAGAATAAAATATATCATGAAGTAGGTACTTCACTAAATAATTGAATGTTATTTTTATCGCATTCAAAATTTATTTATGGGAAAAATGAAGTGAAGATGTCATAGACATAATTTATATGTGTTCCCTAAAAGATTCAAGTAATTTTGTAAAATATTTTGTTACCAGACTAATTATATTTATATAAAATGGAAATATAATTTTTTTAACACCACAAATAATTACATATATGTACATGCTCATTGCTTGTTTGGTTAAACTCACTAATCTCACAGAACCTGATTCAAATTAATTTATTCTTTATATCTTGGTTGGCTTGGTTTCACAGTAACCCACTGTACCTGTGATGAGAGTAAATTATTTATACAGAACTCTTAGTTACTTCCAGTCGACCATGGAGGTGGAGTGGTGGTAAAAGCTATTGTCTGACAGAGTAATTGATTGATTCTAGGTTATATAATAATGATTTTAACAATTTAAGAACTACTAAGACTGCACTGCTGATGCAGATCCATAAATATCTCTTTTTTTATATTAATTAATAAAATTACAATATGGTAATTAGATTAAATATGTATAGCTTATAAAGTAATATGTAGTATAAAAAAATAACAAATAATAGCTTCACTCATAGCAACATTTCCTAGTTTATTAATATTTTCATTGTCTCTTATGTGAACTAATTGGAAAACTAATTATATTGATTCAGCAATACATATTTATGCACAACAAATAAATACCATATTTACATACAATTATAGTTACCTTTCATGACAAATAGGAATCAAGCTAAGTGTAGTCTCATAACAGAAAATGTGTTACATACAAGTGACATTTTAAAAAATCTATAGTTCAGTTAGTTATTTTAGCTTCACACTGTATCCCTCATACAGCCGGGTAGGCAGATAGAGGCAGTATTATTCCTCCAAGTGAGAAGTGAATCCACTGTGCCACAACAACCTCTAAATGTTTATTTATTGGTATATAATCTTTTCATATATTCTTTGGATAACTTATTCATGCTTAACACTAAGTAATTAAAAGTAAAATGATGATCTCTAGAATTAATAAATATTTTTGCCATGAAAAGAGAACACAATAATTTTTTTTATTACGTATTTATAGATTGTTGAATCACAAGACAAGACATCTTGTCTTCAGTTCACTAATAAAAATAAAATAAAAATCAAAGTTTTTATATGAAATTCTTATACAATAAGAAAATACATACAATACAAAACTAAACAATTTGTTTTCTTTGTATTTTTATTTGACTGCACTTTTACATGTAAATAAGGACCGCTGCGAAATAGCTTGTTACTGTTGTAATTTTAGAATAAACGGTGATGTTAACAAAAACCTCGTATTTCCTTTTATAGTCACGAGACAAATTACGGATAAAATACTTACAAAAAATGCCGGTACGGGTATTTGATGACCACTGGTTGCACCGTTACTCACTAGCTTAAATATTTTATTATTAAAGTAAAAATTATAAAAATCAGTCTTTACAGTAGATTCAATAGGTTAGTTGTCAAATAATTAATAAATAATTTACTTTCAAAATGCTAGTGTTGCCATCTCAAATTAATATTTATATTGCTTGTTGCATATAGATTTTTCGATTTATCTGTTCAACATGACAGGTATATACGAAATCTTACTTTGTCGCACGGTATCTTATTATATATAAGTGTTTCTCCATTCAACAAATCAACATGACATTGGCTGTGCTGAAATGGCACGTTCGGAACGTCGTAAATAAAGAAGAACAACAAAAAGAATAGACATCTATTGAAAACAAAAACGACGAGTCACGTTGCTAGCAATGGCAACATGAATATTTATTAAATATGTTCATGAGATTATTTTCAGTTTAGGGGGTAAATTGTAATAAATATGAAACACTTATTCAATGAAATATTTTTAAGTCTGAATTTTTTTTTTTTAAAATCGGTGCCGTTTTAAGAAAAATTCCATACAAACTTTCAATCCCTATTTCATCCCTTTAGGATTAAAATTTTTCAAAATCCCTTCTTAGCGGGTGTCCAGACTATGAAAATAAACAGCTGTTTATTTTGATATGATTATCTATATATATAAAAGGACTTGTCCTCACTGACTGAGGTAAGACGCACGAACAGCCGTAACCGTTGTGCGTAGAAATGTGAAATTTGGATAGATGTTTACTTTCGTAATCTGGACATCCACTAAGAAGGGATTTTGAAAAATTTTAACCCTAAAGGGGTGAAATAGGGGTTCAAAGTTAGTATGGAAAAAAAATTAAATCGGCACCGATTTTTATAAAATTTGAAATTTAGATTTTTAAAAGTATTTAATTGAACACGTGTTTCATCGTTTTCTATAATTCTCCCCCTGAGGGCGCAAATAAGGGGTTGAAAGTTTGTATGGAATTTTTTTTAAATCGCCACCGATTTTTATAAGATTTGATATTTAGACTCTTAAAAATATTTAATTGAATACATGTTTTATGGGATATTAGAATTCCCGTTAAATACGCAAGCGAAGCTGCACGCGTATGATTATATATTAATAAGAATAAATATCATAATTTGGTTTCAGCTTTCATGCATGTTGATCAAAGTACGGTCGACAAGTCGTGACCTGGGACCATCCGTAGTAACCGTGGGTAATTTATTCAAGTCACCTACTTTCACTCTAAGGAGTGATATGGAGTGAATAAAGAACATTATTGATGATATATAACATATTAATAATATTACTGAGGAGTTTGTTACATACTTAGCTGAAATCACACATTTTAAGTAAACACACAATAACAAGTAGTGCTTACGTCCATACTCGAGCGATGAGCGCATGACTGGACTCCTCGCAAAAAACCTGGATTCCCACGAAAGACTAGGACGCGCTGCGATGGTATAGTTAATGTATAGAATTCGAGGGATGTATAGCTAGATTTTATACTTAGCTATAGCAGGGACCAGATGCGTAGGCACATTTTTTACGTGACGTGAATGACGTGATTTAAAAGTAAGTTTAAATTCAATGTATCATCATCAACAATACATGATCGAGGCGTAGCGATGAAAGACACTTAAAAGTTGCTTTATGGTAATATTATTACATAAACAAAATCAAAAAAATATTCGGTATACCTTTTAGCCCTCTACTGAAGCCCAAAAAATCAAACAAGGAAACTCAAAGAAAACAGGTATTTTTGGATAAATCTCTAATAAAAGAATAACTAATAAGTATTTTTTTTTTATTTTTGATAATATTCCTATATACTAAGTGCACATAAAATTCTTACTACAACTAATGAAATATATCTCTTTTATGTAATATTAGCATAGCTTAATTTGTAAAAAATGTGCATCATATTGCTGCAATAAAGGCACACATAAATTTTATTCTATAAAGGCCTGTGGATCCACATTATGTGAATGTTTTTTACTATTTTATTTGTATTGTTATGCATGTTCTAAATACTTAAGACTTTGCTGAATATTAAAATATTGTTTCTATCAAATTTGACTCCCACTATTTTATACATATACGCACACATTTTTTATTACATGCATGTTATTATAATAATTAAAATAATAAATAAACAAAACATTAGTTACTAAGCATTAACATTATATTATGCTTATTTTTATATAAAAAAAACTGTATTATATGTACCAAACTTATATTTACCAGACTTCATCCATTTAAAACTAAATAAACAATACAAGTGTTTACACAAGCTAAGTTACAAACTTAAAAAACGCCTTAATAATAAAATTGAACATCTTAGAATGATAATGTATTTCAATCACAAAATTAACCCACTAAAGGAATGTAAAGAGGCTTGTTAATAACATTCATAATTCTGCACAAACTCTTTACAAATTTGAAGTAGCAATGCAATATTATGTATAAAAAAAATAGGAAACAAAAAAGTTAACTTATACAGAAACAAACAAAACAAAAGCGGTAAGAACTGTGTATATATGTATATTGTCTGTAAAACATTATAAACTATTCAAATTAAAATATTAATAAAACTTTTTGAAATCTTTGTGCACTAACTTATTTTATCAATAAATAAAATGTCTTGTTCAATCAAGTAACACTCTGTATACAAACTTAATATATATAAAATTATTTATATAACGAAGTTATTTTATATACTTATTTTATATATAAAATAATTTCGTAAGAATATAAAATAACTTTATGTAATCAATATGAAGGGAATCTAGTTTGAAATTAAAATATATACCTACTGTATGTCATATTCTATTTAGGTAGATTTATATCATGTATTTTTTACCTTCTCGAATTCAAAACATAGCGTGTTGGGACTCAGTATCTCGCGGAATTGAACCTACAATCATTATGTTTACAATCAGACACTGTTCCACATACACGATATAAATTATAAGAACCAATACTTTTATAAAAAGATCACTAAATATTAAAAACCATATTGATAATATTTCTTTCCGTATCTTTTCAACAGAACATTATACAACATCAAATGTATTTTATTTTTATTATATGTATAACTCAAATATGTTTTTGCCATTATTATAAAAAGTATATACAAACTATGAATGCAATAGCATTTTATATGTTCAATTTACTTCATAACAATTTTGACTAGTATGATATTATTTTAGGGATCAAAGTCGTATTAATTTTGGATTTGTATCACAGACGATTTTTTTGTTATTTGTGAATTAGGTCTCCTTTAAGCAAATGCTAATAAAACATTATTTATCAGGAATTTAGGTAGACACTACTTTATACTTACATAATATACTATATTATTTTACGTTAGTAGTTTTATAAACTCCTATAGAATATTTTTCCTAATTTTTATCTTTAAATGTTATATAATTGTACTCTTCTTATATAAAGCTAACAATAACGCTAACAGGGATTATCGTTTTTTATGCGTAATAAAAATAAAGAAAATGCAAATACATTTTTTAGCTTTACGATGTATGCCGCACATAGCTAGGTAAAAAGAGAAAAACTGGGAACTTAGTGTTAAGACACTCCGCTCCCTATTTTCCACCGATTTTTTATGGGTTCGCTAGGAATTGCTTGCCTCGTTACCAGAGCGAAGAGATATTTTTTTTTTTCTTCCGGGTGAGAATCGAATCCACAACCGTCGCGTTTACAGTAACACGCTTGTGCCTGCGCCACGACGCCCTCAACCTATATATCAATGGAAATTTATTATTAGCCGTCAAAAATACGACATCGAAATAAATTTTAAATGAAATAATTTAACTTAATTAAGTGCTTAAGGTACTTTAATAAAGTATATTTGATCACCTCTAATTTAAGAGATATGACATATTTTTTTCATATGTCAATGTTTCTATTGTGAAAATAGTTTCCACAAAATTATTTTTTGGATATTGATGGACATTGTCTAAACAAAGGATAGTTACTATGAATGGTTGTTTTACTTATTTTTTGCAAGCATTAGATTTGTTATATAAAACTGTTATTATAAAAATATTTTATATTAATTGCAATGCTTTTTTAAAAAATGTACATTGTAATAAACTAAAAATATTATTTATTTAGAAGTGTAGATGCTGATTGAAAATACCGTAGCGTGCGACCAAATACAATACAAACACATGCATCATCATTTTTTTAACCGACTTCTTCAAACAGAAGGAGGTCAGCTAGGTATATTCGACAACTATATTTTAACGGATACTTATGTTTATTTTCTAATAACTACCACTCGTAGTAATAGTACTGGAACTATATGTTGAAAAGTAATATTAAAATTGATGAAGTTTCACGACAGCTCCCCGATAGGTGCATTCTGCAGCCACAGATCATGGATGAAACTGTATAAATCGTCGCTGACTGCAACCTGTAAATAATTTTGTTTTGTTTTATAGATCTGCGGTAGGCAGAGGGAACCTAGTTAAGACACTTCATTCTCCTCGTACTGATTAATTTTAAAGGCAATGCGTGTTAAGTGGTGGAACCCAAGGAAATGCTTTGTCTTGTTACCAAAGCAAGGAAAGGAGGAAGGTTTTATTTTAAATTAAAAGTATGTTTTTAATTAAGATATTTTAAGTTTAACTTTCAGCAGCCATAATATAAAATGATGTTTGTACCAATAGGTACCAATAGTACCAATAGGTACAAACATCATTTTATGTTATAATATGTAGATATATATATACAATCCCACTTTAGACAAATATTATATATAATAATATAATATTTGTCTAAAGTGGGATTGACCCGAATTGATTGAGTGGGATGACTAAGGACTAAATCATTCTCATTAAATTTTTAGTCCCTCCCTCCCCGTTTTAGTATCTTCCATTCATTTATTTTCTGATTAGTGAGGTCTATACTTAAAATAAAATATGAGAACATATAAAACAGTTCATTGTTTTTGCTCTTTACCTTATAAGGAGTGGGATTTAGATTTCTCTTGATATCTTGGCGTAAAGTCCTCAAGGATGATTGAACTCTTTCGCGTACCTCAACCAATGGTTTGGGGGCTTCACAAATGCGACCCTCATTCCAATAAATCTGAAATACCAATAGTTGTTGTTAGGTGTATTCCGCAAGTTATTTAATTATTTCAACGTAAGCAGAAAGGCAGACGTTGTGGTAAAAGACTTAATTACCCACATTCCGCCAATAACGAGTTTCACGACCATAATGACTAGTATAAAATATAATGAGTCATGTGAATCAGTTTATGTCACTT
Organism: Heliconius cydno galanthus; assembly: GCA_036379175.1. Classification (NCBI taxonomy): domain Eukaryota; kingdom Metazoa; phylum Arthropoda; class Insecta; order Lepidoptera; family Nymphalidae; genus Heliconius; species Heliconius cydno. The sequence continues at coordinate 215,714 of JAKRZM010000631.1, read as the reverse complement.
CTATCTTAACTTCATTGATTTTAATCTCAAGAAATAAAATAAAAGGAAATTGATCTATTTTATATATTATTTATAATATTTAAAGTGTTAATTGAAATTTTTAAATTATACAAATACTTTCTAAAAACTGGAACGTAGTGTACATAGTGCAAGAAGTGTGTAATTTTAATGCGTTTTCTTAAAAAGTGTTCATATATGATTACTTACTTTATAAAGATGTTCCACGTGGCTAGGAATAACATAGGCTCGTTTGGACTCCTGAAAGGGATGTCTGCATAGAACCTTTTGTCCTACTTCAGGTGCGGGCTCAGAGGAGCGCTGTAATAGATCTATTAACGCATGCCCATCCGCTCCGAATAACCTATAGGCCTAGAAAAACAATAAATTAAATATATAATCTCCTTAGTACACATTAATTATCATCAACCTAGTGTTAAAACACTCCATTTCCATTAAGATTGTCATGTCATTTCCGTTTGTCATTTGTATTCTATAAGATATGTAAGTCTAGTTGTGGTTCAGGAACCCTAGTCTCGGAAAAAATAGCGACATATAACGGAGGACAATTAATTTTTAACAGTAGTTTACTTTGTGTTTTGTTTGTTAATAATAAGTACAGAATTGGTTATGACAAGACTTATTTTCCTAAAACAAATAATATTTTCACGGAAGATAGTGTGATAAGCATTAAACGCACTAATAAGATAAATTACATATTACTTTCAGCCTTGGACTGTATGTATTGATAACCTTATACGCAAGAAACATTTCCAAAGTTTGATTCCATTTGTAAACATAAAGCTTTAGAATTACTTACACAGTATTACAGAATTATACGTTTAATTTTTTTTATAAGTGAATAATATTTGTTTTTATAAGTTTAAATATGGCGGCGCAGAGGCACAATGTGATTGTAAATGCGACAAATTGTAGGTTTGATTCCTACTTTTCCACTTAAGGCACAAAAGATTTGCCTTAAACTAAGTACTTTTATGGAATAAATACCTCTTTATGTCCGGGAATAGTAACTTTGCCGACATCTTGACTGAGTTTGATTCGAGGTTGGCCGTTTATTTCAACCAATTTGTATACACATCCTAGTGCCGGTTGACGTTGACATGTAACTGTAAAATAAAAATTACTTTATACACAATTTAATTTAAACAATAAAAAAATAACAACATTTTTTTGGTATAAATTATTATTTTATGAAAACACACATGTACTGCAACTATATATAAAATATGCATAATTTAATTAATAATTATTATGTGATGGCTATGGGGTATTATATTATATTATTTTGCGCTCCCCTAGTAAGAGAGCGTGCGGGGTTAAGTTATGAAACTCAAAACCTAATGTCTCGAATTTGGCTTGAGAACCGAAATCGTAGTGACTTTGCAACAGATTTTCTATGTTTTCTTTGTTATACGGAATAAAGTGTCAAGCTGTAACTGAAAAACAAGCTCCATATGGTAGTAACAAATTCCAATATTAAATATGTATAAACTCTTACTTTTATAATATTAGTAAGATAAGATAATTTCGACAAGCGTTAGAGATAACGCATGTTATACACAATTTTATTAAAAATGCTCACACTATCTGTATACACTTATACAGACGCTTTATTCATTTTGTCATTTACTTGTGTTTATTAGCTTATTACCCACGGCTTCGCCAACGTGGTCTATAAATAAAGTTGTAAATGATACATTATACCTAAGGTCCCGAGGTAACTTAGACCGCAGCTATACTAAGTTACATCGAAAAGATTAACCTGACGTAGTAAACCTTCGATATAATTCAAAAAGAATTTATAATTTTAAACCAATAGTTTCTGAGATTAATGCTTTGAACCAAATAAACTCTTTATTATATCAGTTTAAGCTTTATAATTTCAGTATTGTATAAAAGTAGTATAGAATAAATAAATAAATAGCTTTTGTGTTTACAACTTAAATGCATCTTTGCATACAAACTTTCGAACACGAACTGTTATGGCATAAATACAACATATTATTTTATTTACTTAAATAATAAAGAGACATCATATTTAAACATGACGGATAATTATTTTAATGACAAGATTATAATAGCATTGTTATTACAACAATGTTATCTATATTAGGCTATTCTTGTATTAGACAATCAAATAAGTTAGTCTTATTGATTAAGTACAAAGATAATATAAAATTTAAATTTTGTCTTGTAAGGTATATACGACTAAAATTTTTAATCAATCAAAGTACTAATTAAACAGACAAACAGTCTTTAGACTGTTTTTTATTTTCAACAAAAAGAAAATTAATTAAAAAATAGTAATAAATTATTACTATAAATGTTAACTATTAGAATTTTTTTTTTATTTTTAACTATTATTAAACATGGTATTTATAACCATTTAGAAAATTCCGTTTCAATTTTGGGTAATTCAGATATAATTGAGGAAATATTTCTATGTTATGTAGAATAGAAATATCAATAAAAAGTTTATATGACAATGGCGTATTACACATTACTTGTACTGTCATGAGTAGGCGCGTTGGATGACTATAATGTCTATATTACCTATCTATTGTTCATAGAAAACATTGGAGTATAAGGAATGATATGCAAAAAAATATGTTGTTGCTATATTTATAAAATATGGCGTAATTTTGTATGTTACGCGCCGAGTAAAGGACCGAAGTATCCAAATATATTTATAATTTTCCTCTTTCTGCGATAAGATAGCATTGTTCATATATTCTAGTAATCTAAGCATGATATAATGCGATATTTAACTTGACATTTGCTGCTTGTTCAAGTGCTAATAGAAAATATATAAAAAATATACACAATTAACATACCAAAAATTTACTATTAACTATTATTAACATTTTCAAAATACTTGTAAACTAATAAAACAATTATATAAACAAAGAAAATAAAATTACCACTTACCCAAGTGAGTTCCAATTCCGAAACAATCTATAGCGTGTCCCTGTTCGTGGAGGCTCAGTATTGTTTCCTCATTAATATCATTAGAGGCTACTATTGTTAATTTGGAAAACCACGGCAGGTTGTACTCGTCCGCCACTCTCTTGAAGGTATCTCGTGCGAGCACAGACAGGTACGCCAGGTCCCCGCTGTCTATGCGTATACCGATCGCTTTATAGCCGCAGTCGTTCAATGCCATTGCAACAGCACAGAAGTTTAATAGACCACTCCTGTTGACAATGTTATCAGTAAGTCTCGGCAGAAAATAGTATACTCTCTACATAAAGAAGTAGTATACTACTAGCTACCTGTATAGCGATTGTGAGTTTGTTTTTAGTTTAAACTAAAAAAACCCGACTATTAATTAATAGTTGGTAAGTCGTAATTTGGTCAATTGCAGTTATTTTTTTAAAAGAAGAATAAGGACTTTTAAATTATAAAAAATATATATTCGTATTCAATAGGCCCAAATAGTAATTTTCCATTATATTTTCAAATATCATAATGTTTAAAAAATACTACAAATATATTTCTTTACTAAATTTACTATTAGGAATCGTTATTAAGCAAGTTAATTATGACATAAAATAAGTATCCTAAGGCTTTAAGCCAAATACAACATATATGATGTACTAATACGTATATACCTACTCATTTGCAATTGATACAATTGCTGCAGTTATTAGTATTCCACATCCGCATTAGAAGATCTTAGATTAACAGGGCCGGATTTAGATAATTCTTGTCCTGTCTTTATCCTTATCAAGAAATATATTGAATAACATGCATCATATTATTATCTATTTTTAATGAATATTAAAGAACGTAATATAAATCTATATAATATTTAATTCAAATATATTTCCACCTAAGAAAAATTTTAAAATGAAAAGATAAACATACGTAAATTATTCTAATATATAAAAGGTTTAAGAAGCAACACAAAAATTAAATCGCTTCACCAAGAAATATGGAATCCGGCCCTATAGTATAATAATTAGTACTTTCAAAGATAATACAAATGTATTAGTTAATATGAGTTTTAGATTTTAACGATATACGTAGAGCCATGCGTTATCGTTCTTACCTTGGACTCATTAATACCGCCTAATAATACGAAAATAATATATTAAATAGACATTAAAATTTGTTAACATAATACAAACTGAAACAAAGTAATATTATTAAATAATAAGTTTACAAACTAAAGCCATTTTAGATAATTGTTATAACGTCATGCAAGCACAAGGTTTGTAAAATTATTAATATATAGTTTATGCAATGTTTTATTTCGAAAAATCTAAAGCAATATTTCTTAGTTTTTGACTTTAAAAAGTCATATATAAAAAAGGATACTTTAAATAGTAAAATTGATTTTATTGAATAATGAAAGTGTAAAATTTAAATTATTTATAAAAATAAGTAACTTAAAATTTTATTTTTTCCAATAAAAGTCAAGTGTTATATAAACATGTAAACAACTTTATACGAGCTACAATATTCCAATTTAATACGAATCACGAAAAGTAAATAAAATCAAAACTGAAAAATGAGGTTATCATTTGACTGCACTAATTAAAAACTCATTATGAATCGTCAAATGCTACTTAAATAAATAATGCAATGTAATGAAAGTCATGCAAATATCAGAAGTATATTGTGAATGTGTGCAGTCCCTATACAATGCAACTGTGCCCAATGACTGAAAGTCCCATTTCTTGCGGGCACCAGGAAATACGTCACACTGAAGCAAAATGTTTTATGTACCGGTTACAATATGTACATAATCGGGTGCCGCATAGCAAGCGTCGTGTACCTCGTATTAGCCGAGTGAGTCGAGTGAGTCGAGTGAGTCGGGTGAGTCCAGCTGATTCCAGTGAACGAGTGAGTTATGTAGGGTATGAGTGTCTGCGTGTCCGGACCGCAAACGACCGATGCAAAACAATAACAAGTTCAGACAGCAGACACCAAATGTCAATATGCAGTCGCGCATGTTTACCTCAGTGTGCGTTCGACCGTGCTATATCCACACGTACTACGTATAGAGCAGTTTTGGGTTCTATGACCATTGGATCCACAGTTGCTATTGTAGCCGGAATGCCCATTCGTTTGGCGCCTGTGCCGCGACGGCAAGCCTTGGAAGTTATACCTCTTCACATCGTAAGTGTCCACCAGGGCCAGAAAGCCGGAAGGAAAGGCTTGGGCATACGATATGAGGGCGGCCAGCTCGCCGTCGCTGGCCTCCTCGGGCGACACGTCCAGCACAGCGGCCACGCGGCGGCGCCAATGCTCGGCGCGCGCGCGCAGCTCCTGGTCGCCGCCCTGCACGTCCTCCAGCGAGCTAAACGACGTCACGAACGAGTGCGCGTGCGTCCCCTTCACGGGTATCTTGAACATTTTACCGGCGAGAACGTTACTTGTGCCATCGAATCCACCTGAAAATTCCAATCTCCGATTTGATTTCATCGTGATCCACACTTTAGACATTCTTTCAAAAGTTGCTATGAAGTTCAATATTTTTTATAACGATTAAAAGTAGACATATAATATAACAACAAAAATTTTGAAATATAACTCTAAAGGAACATATTTTTTATGGCATATACCTACAGAGCCTTATTGTGAGTTCGTAACAAAAGCTTTAATTTATGGAAGTATTCGAAAATTTATTATTCGATAGTAATGGGGAAAGTATTCAATGTCAAGGTCTGCATGATAGTACCAAATTAAAGAAAGTTACTTGGTATTCGGCTTCTCATGAGTCAATGGCGCGTGGTGCGCCGTATAAATTTGAAAGGCCGTACCAGGCACCGAGCGGTTTGGTTTCACAGCAATATGAGCTGCAGAATTACGCTAATATAATCAATAGCCTTAGGCACCATAACCTTCTATTGAATATTATACAAAATCTACGAAAATGATCGCCTTATTATCAGAAATATAATAGATATCTACTAAAATAAAAGCTTACCAATATATGAGTATTTCGATGCAGAAAGCCCACCATCAGGTCCTTGGGCTCTCCTTAACCCAAACTCTAAAAGAGATATATTTTTACCCGCAACCATTCTGTAACGAGCTGCATTTGTTGCCATTAGGCTGAAAAAAATGAAATTTTACACTATATAACACCACCAGCCAATATAGGCAAAGTGCGGCATTGTAGATCTTCTGTATACCTTGTATACAGAAGTACGGTTGTAGGTTCGATTCCCACTCAGGCAAATGAAATATTTTATATTTTCATTGCCTCGGTCTGATAGCAAGATAAAGATTAGCGAAAAGTGGAGAAGGAGGTGTGTTTAAACTCTGACTAGCTGCTGCGGCTGATATGCGGGATACAGGGTGAAAATAAAGAAATAAACTGGTTGTTTATAAAGTCGGTTTACGGACGATAATTTTACGTGATAACGTCATAAGAAAACATTGATATAAAAAATTGCATACTTTTATGACTTCAATTATGATCACTAAATTATCATTATTTTGTATAAAAAAAGGAGTCGATTGAAAATTACAATTTATTCGATAAATTAATATTTATGTGAATAAACTCTAATCTACTCGTTAATTTAAATATTTTTTTATTTCAATTATACAGATTAACAACAAACACCAATGTGTTCGGCCGATTTTGCGTCTCTATCGTTTGTTTCGTGTTCTCGCTTGCACTCTGGGATCAGGCGGAACGTGACAATAAGTCATGCTTTTTCGTGGGCGTAGCCGGCGTTCGTCGATTTATAGATTTATAGACGTTATCACGTCAAAAATAAATATTTTTTTTCTATGCAAAATATGAATATATCTTAATAAACACGTCGCATTTTCAATTGTAGTGTATATATCAAGAATAAATTAAAGTGTAGTGCATGTTGTATAACAATTACGTGTTTTACAGTAGTGTATTATTAGCTTCACTTAAACTATAAAACAATCTTCCGCATAGAATGCATGTNATAGTCATTTAAATATATTTTAATAAGTACTTGAAAAGATTAGTAGCACAGATTTAAAATTACGGTACCTACTAAAAAATCCTTGCTGTGTAAAACAATTGGAAAATCCTTATTGAAACTACGAAAATGCGGGTTGCATTAGAGTTTAATTAATTTTCACATTATCTTAAGTGCTTTGCAAACATACATTATATGAATAATCCAGTAGTAAAAGCGAGCGAAGCCGCAAGGGGGTCGCTAGTAGATTTATAGACGTTATCACGTCAAAAATAAATATTTTTTTTCTATGCAAAATATGAATATATCTTATTAAACACGTCGCATTTTCAATTGTAGTGTATATATCAAGAATAAATTAAAGTGTAGTGCATGTTGTATAACAATTACGTGTTTTACAGTAGTGTATTATTAGCTTCACTTAAACTATAAAACAATCTTCCGCATAGAATGCATGTCAGACTAAATTTATCTCGTTTACCTATGACAGCTATAAATATCAGCCAATATAGGACGTAAAGAAACAATAGACTAGATCACTTTTTGTCATTTTATCCATCGGATTACGTAATAAAAAAAATATTTTAACGTCATAATTACATCATAAATGTCACGAATCATCAATAGGTACATAATTATGTACTATTTGAAAAAGTAATATTAAATTTAATTAAGAAAACTATATAACTTAAGATATTTAGTTAGTAGATAGATAGTAATTTGATGTGTTTTCATAAAGTGACTTACCTTGCAAAGTTAACTAGTGTCAACAACGTAGTCTCCAATAATTGCGCAATAATTAGGGGGCCTTCAACTCTTAACAGGGGAACTCTGAAACAAAAGTTGTAAATTAAAGCCAGTTTGTATGTTCTTTCTATATTCTTCAATTGCTTATTATATATTTTTTGAAACGAGTACTCATTCTATTTTATTGTTACAATGTTAATAATAATTTATGGATTATATGAGGTAAATTGTTTTTATCGATGTCTTACAAAAAAAACAATATTTTGATTGATTTAATAGGAAATAAATGAGCGTAAATAATTATTTCCATTACAGTGGCTGAAAATCGCTGGCAAAAACAATATCTATTTCAGTCAGACTAATTTTATATGCGTATGATTTATAATATGACCTTTGTGTACATCTTAACATTTACATTTTACCGTAATCCATTTAGTACTTATAATATAGTATCATTATCAAATCGTATAATACAATAATAACTAAAATAGCACACTTAAGTTATTTATAACGATTATAATAATATAGACTAACGATTTTTTATTAGTTTTATATTAATGGCTTATTAGTTCTTATAGTACGAATTGTCTCCATCAACCAACATGCAAAGAAATAAATAAATAAAATAAAACATATATTTTTATACGTAATAAAATTGCCACTATACTTTACGTTGAATTCGTGAATATTAAGGAACAATCCAATGCAAAGAATTTAGTGTCTTAATTTTAGTTTAAAGTGCAGGCCCAATATTTTTATTTTAAATATTCACTCTCTCGAATTTTACTAAATTTGTATTCTCAATTTTAAAACATTTTACAGAATATTTATTCTTATTTTATTTAATACAATGCACTATGAATGGTAAAAAAAGCACAGCTAAGTATTTTGGCAAACAACAATGTCAAACAAAAGAGAAATATAGTACAACGTCGATTATCCGGACGTAGATCAATTGAACATCTCTTACTATATACCCACCCACCTTGTTGCAACTTCTTAGATACATTTAATAGAAAAGCGACTAGAATACCTGAATATAACATACATGTTTGTATAAAAGATACAATATGAGATTAGTCACAGGCAGAGGATAAAAATACGAAATAATTATTTCTTATATTTTCAAGAATAATTTTCTCATTAATGAACGATAATATCGATCGGTAACAATTCATACGATTTGTTACATTTTTAAATTACAAATAAGTATGAAAAAATTAATGCATGAGTCAAATGTGTATCTATTCGATATCATTCTACTAGATGTTGCTATTCGAGTCCTGAGAAACCAAAAATTATAGCTTATCTGGCAGTGGTGAAACTGGCCCTAAGAAACGGTTAGGAGAGGGTAAATCTGCCAGCTAAATTATCCAATGAAATTAGATCAATAGACAAAGATGAAAAAAAATAAACGGCATGTTTATGTTTATGATGTATGTTTTATTCCTATTTGCCATAGCTAAAATGTATAATTATACACAATTATCTATGTAAATATGGTTTTAATTTTTTTATTGATAAATACATATATATTGATGAGTCAATATAGTGTAATTATCCGATCATTCATATTCCATATTTAGTTTGAATAATACCTGTAAAGGGAATATAATATTATGTGATCTATATTGTATGATCAAGTAACAAAAGAAGCATTTGTTTGTTAATGATATTAATAATTAAAAGTATTAATAGTGGGAAACTATGAGTTGTGTATGGCACATGAGTCATTTTATGAGGTGATGTGAGAGGTGACTAGGATTGGAAATATAGTGGGTTAAAGAGTTTTAAAACAACAAAGTAATTGATGTAGTAATGCCTAAAGTAATTCTGACCACAGGAACATTGCTTATTGTTTTGCTCAATAAATGGATTATCCAACCCATAAGGAAATTTTGCAAATAAAAACCCGTAGTTACTGAGATTAGCATATTCAATAAAATAAACAGATTTGAGTTTATTTGTTCCATCTAAAAGAATTACAATTAACATAATTTATACTAAGAGAACATATATCTAAAGACATAGAAATATGAAAATTAACATAATATTATGTGAAATTATTTATTTATTAGGTCCCTAACATGTGACATATGAAATTGGCATTTTGTAGTACTGGCCATGATTTTCTATGTATACAACGCTAATATATTTGTAAGTTTAAATACCTATTTTAACTTTTAGATCAACATTTAAAAATAACATACATACCTTGGAAAAACCACAGATCCTTCTTCAATTGCACTTAACTTGATATCTTTACATGTTAAATCCTTCAGATAGTCAAAAAATTCTGGTTCTATATCTGCTGGTAGTGTTTGTTTCAAATATTCAATGTCTGTAAAATAATTTTAATCAAAAAACATAATTCATCAAAGTAACATATAACCACAATATAATAAACTTCATGTACCACTATTAGAGTAATGAAAGTTTTCTAAGAACTTTAAGCATTCCTCGAGTCCAGCAAAAATAGTAAATTCTCCTTGAAATGGATTTGTGCGAAAAAATAAATCGAACACAGCGAAATCATTAACTTTCCCCGATTTCCAATAGGCATAAGCCATTGTGATTTGGTACAAGTCTGTAAAAAAAATATTAACACTACATACAAAGAATCTAAAACCTTATAATTTTATGTAAACCCACAACTATTAAAAAGAGGTTATAATAATATACTTTAATATGTTAGGTAAAAATAAAAACAATAAAAAAACTTTTAAAGAATTTCAAAATTCGCTCTAAAATAATTACCTTCCTTTTAATTTGCTTACCAGTTAAGAGAGGTTGAACGATACCATTTTGACGAGCCATTTCTCTATTTATTAATATTTCTGCGCTAGACATTATCGACAGAAAGTTATAGTAAATTTTGGGAACAGTAGCAGTTAACGTGAGAAATGTTAAACCGACGGGCGACTAATGAGAAAAATAATTTCATCGTGATCAAAAAGACTCAAGTCGCAGCTTATCAGCGCGTTGCGCGCCAAACACGAAACTGTTGACAGTAGGTAGATAAGTAGCGGGTACTCACGCATGCGCATTTCATTTTTTATTGACTGTTCAACCTTGAGGTAATTCGCAAAGGTCAAATATTCGAATTATCATAATTTACTAAATTTTTGTAATAATTATTTGTATATACTAACGACCAAACCATATTACGCAATATTTCAATTTATTTGATAATTTTATAACATGTTCGATGAAATTGAAAAGTACTGCAACATTTTTTTTTATAAAATAGAGAATCTGTTTCATTTGAATAAACAAAATATTAACCAGAATAAGTATATAAGCTATACTGCATAAAAAGAGTTTGGTTGGAGTGTTGACAGGTAGAACTACATCATTTTTTTACAATATTTTATTTTAATGGCAGCACTACTTAGATGTCAAGTATACAATACACAGAACACATTTACTCAAACTCATTTTGCAAGTATATTGATATAGCTCGAGTCTCGAGAATTCGAGATATTATACTTTATGAAGTAGGTGAACACTGGCACGAGTCAATCTCGCGCATGTACATAATGTTAATGTTAAGTATGCGGAGTCCGGCGTCATTTTGTGTCATATATACAAACTAGCGCAGTAGATGACACTTGGTGTCACGTTCTACGTGCGTTCTACTGTCCGTCGTGATTGGGCTCGCGGGGCAACGGTGCGGTGTGAGCGGGGACGTCCCTGTAGGTTAGGTTAGGTATCTTAAATATGCATTCTACGCAAGTGTCCACGTTCCTCCGATAATTCATAAACTTATCTTGGACTATACCTACCTATTGTGTCATCTGCGAGCCGCCTTGTCCTTTCCAAAATCTAAATTCTTTGCTGATTAACGTTTATGAAAATGAATGAGACTTAAGTAGATTACACTTATATTATTTTACTTTATGAAATTCGGCACGAAGTGAGAACTTACCAATACAAATAAAGGATAAAATCCCAATAGTCAAAACTATTGAAATATTTCATAGAAAAAAAAATTGTAAACGTATTTTTGTAGTTCATTTCATATAAAATGAGTGCATATACCTGCAAATTTATGAAGTACTGCTGAATTATTTTCGTGTACAATAACATAATGAAAAACAGAACATGAAACAGACTGTAAACACGACGGCCCAGTGCCACTCTGGGGAATTAATTATTTTTATTTCCTCGCTCTGGTAATAAGACTACTTAAGTGAGGCGTTGAATCTCGACATACCATGACTAAAAAATTCAAATTGGTGTGGAAAGGAGTGTCTTAACTCAACCAGTACTGAAGGTACCCTCTTACACTCTACGTCAAATGCCACTTTCTGCCAAAGCATTAAAATTTTTTTATAGGTACATATGAAAAACATTTTTGGTTTAGAATTTAGATTTTCCTACCAATATATTTATATTTTAAAAACTTTAAGTGCGAGTCAGTCTCACCCATCGAGAGGTCCGTAATAATTTTACGTCGTCGTCATGATTGCACGTCAACGGGACACGCGCCACGGGTGACGGGCGAATACACCCATTTTGTATGAAATAAGCAAAAAATACAATCTTGTAATGATTTTTTTATTATGCATATACCAATAAATGACCATATTTTAGATTTTTTTTCTTTTGCCAATTTATAAAATTATAGGTCCAAGGGAAGTACCGTAAATATTCCATAATATCTTTAATCAGAACGTCCCCTTAGAAAGGACTGAAATAAATATGCGATTTGATATTAAATGAATCACATTTTACGATATAAGAACCAAGTGGCAAGACTTGGTTTTTTTATAAGTTATTGTTGATGGCATCTCCTTTTTTTTTATAAAAGTACCCGTACTTATTTTCCTTTTACGGTACCTTCTAATACTTAAATACCAACAATGAATTTTCTTAAAATTCACTCACGGTCTTCTAAGCTTTTTTCCAGTATGTAATACATCACCTACATAATTACACTGATTAATTCACTGCAAGTGTAACTTTTTAATCCTATATATTTAGATGAGATTACAAAGCTATATATGCAGTTGGTGTACCTAGAAAACTAGACCGAAATTGCATTTTTTTAGTTTTTCCTTGATTTATACACTAAACGGTAATTGTACTCTAATTTGGGGCTTCTGCCTGCTAGAAGCGCCTTGGAGTTTTGATGATCGTTCAGTCAGAGTGAGTGATAAAATGAAGTGACTTTCGACTATAAATTTTAAGCTCCTGGTTCAAATTAAATTAAATTTTAAATATACCATGTTTATACAATGCTTGCTTGGCTATTGAAATTCAATCTTCTAGTTTCATCTACAACACACAAATTAGTGACGTCGCATGTTAAGTTACGGAACTCAACATCACGCTATCTTAGCGAAGCGGAGAAATGTAATTTAAATATATTAAATTAGCCACCACACCCATAACTAACACGCATAATAAAATTAGCCTTATAAATAGAAAGACATAAATAAACGTTTTAAAATTGTTTGTTTGGATTTAAGCATCGTGCAAATTATTAAATGCACTTGAACACCAGTTATTTTAAACACATAGACACATCTATTTTTATTTATATTTATAAATTACAAATTACTATTTTTCCATCACTCTTAAGTTATTTGTTTCTGTTTAATACAGATTTCAAAGTGGTGTAATAAGTATTCTGACGAAATTTTTATTACATCTTACTTACGCATGGACTGACCAGAAATTGGTTTAGAGGTAGGTTTGTAAGCGGTAGAAGTAGGCGGGTGAAGTATAACGAAATATTTCTGTAGTTCTCTGATATATCTTGGGCATGTCTAGAGGTATCATAAATTCATTTCTAGAATGGACTTCAAAAGTGACACTAATAAATTAATTTTGTATCTGGTGTAGATGTCGAGAAGACCACGGACAAGAGACAGTTTAAATGAATATTAATGCTCACTCTAAGCTTCACTCCCTGCAACGACACTCTCACACACCAGCACATTAAATGTATGTGAATGCTTATTAGTTTCTTCTATATCCTCAGCCAGAACTAAACATGCAAGTGATTTTGCCAATATCTAATTTTCATTTGATACTCTAAGCAACTATAAAGTACAAATTTAATTGAAAGTAAATACTGAGATTGTATAATGTATTGAAATTTAAGCTAATCACAATAAAAACAATTGACAATTTAAGTGGAAGCAATAATTTTGTTCCAGGTTTAAAAAAAGGTTTCATTTATTTTAAATTCATTTCAATAAGGCGTTTTTAGACAATAAGGCCAGAGGGCGATCTTTTCCTGGGTGTACTTTATCATGGTGAATTAAAAGGCCTCTTCTCGTAACAAACTTCTCATTACAAAAGGAGCACTGGAAAGGTTTTTCACCTGTGTGTTGATACATGTGATACTGAAATAATGTATACAAATATATTAATATAAAAAAAAATTACCACAAATCAGATATACATATAAAACATTAGCAATGACACAAAAGTCATATTTAAGAAAAAATATATAATATGTAACAAATTAGAGCAGTACTAGTAAAAATAATATATTATGTTACAAAATATAAAGGAAGTGTAGCAAATATATTATATTTGGTAGTTATTAAATATGTTTCATTTGTATGTATATGTATTTTTAAAACTTACTGTGAAATTATCGCCTTTTATGAAACTTCTATCACATAATGTACATTGATATTTGGCTGCAGTCTTCACTTGTATACTAGTCTTTGGTGCTATAGGCCGCAATTTTAAGGATTGATCACGAGGGACTGGGGGCCTTTTCTTTATTTTCCCTTCAACTCTTCTACCTGGATGCATTCGATTTTTATGGGAGTAACAGTTACCTGAACTCGCAAAAGATTTTTCACAAAATGGACATTTGTAGGGTTTGGCACCAGTATGCTGATTTATGTGGAACTGTTAATAAATATTTCATAGATTTAGATTTTCTAAACATAGTATAAAGATATAATTCATGAACTAAACCTACATTTTAATATAATAATATTAATAGCAATTTATGGTAAATATTACCATAAATTGCTACTACATTACAAAAATATTATTATTATTTTAAAAAACTTATTACACAAATTAAAATCTTACTTTTAAATCTTGCTTGCGTTTAAAACTCTTTTTGCAGAAATGACATTTATATGGTCTTTCATTACTATGTGTAACACTATGAGTTTTTAAGTTACTGCTTGTGTTATATGATCTACCACATACATTACATGTAAAAGATTTATTATTTATAGATGTATGTGCTGCCATATGTGCAGCTAAATTTTTTTCTTTCCTAAACCTAAAATAAGAAAATAATTAAAAAGTATGATAGGAGAGATTAGTCAATTATAGGTTTTGAATAGGAAAATCAGATATTGTTATAGTTAATATTTATAGATTATGTTAGAACAATTCTGGAGGAGGCTGTAAGAATAACTACACAATTTTTACCTAAAGCAATATAAATACAATACAGTAATTATAGTCGATGACAAACCTAAAATTAATGTGTTATTTTTGTAATAAAAAAATGTGTATTTTTTTTACTTACATTCTTCCACATATTTGGCAAATTCCATCTGACCTGTGATTTTTTAAATGTGTCATCAAATCACTCTTATAATCAAACTGTTCCCTACAAGAACTACATTTAAAAGGTTTCACTGCTCTATCTTCATTAAAATGAGTCCAAGAATGATTTTTTAGAGCCAATTCAGTAAAATAACTTCTATTACACGAATGACATGAGAAAGGTTTAATAACATGTTTTTTGTCATCACTTGTGTCACCCTTTTTAATTAATTTTATGGTGACATCTTCACCATCTACACCATGAAGATGAGTTACATCTTGTTCTATTGATTCATTATCTTCACTTGCTTGAGAGTTTGATTCCTCTGAATTTTGCAACACCATCATTGGATCTACACTAACCTCCATAGGAATATATTTAATATCATCCACATATTCTGATTCCACTTTGATTTTTGTTTTATATGAGTTTAATAAGTCATCACCTTGCTCTAGAAGTAAGCTTTGACTTTGTAAAACTTCTTGAGCTTTGCGGGCTGTGTCTATAAAATCACAAACTTTTTGCAGCTTTGAACAACATTTAATACAAATATTTTTGGGTAGTTTATCATCTTCATCTACCTAGTAAACAAGTAAAAAAATATTTTAATATAAATGGTGTTATTTAAAAAAAATACTTTTATAATTTCTTAAGAAGCTACTGTTTAAAAATTACATCTATCGTGACTTAGTTATTACGTGAAAATATGATGTGTAGAAGAAAAAAAATATCTGTGTACCTCAATCAATAAATATTTGTTTAGCATATTCTGAAGTAGCATTGCCTCAGCTTCTTGACTGAAGATCATTATAGTAACTTCCTGCTCTTCTGCGCAAAGTCTACAACACCTTTCAAAACTTTCCAAAGACGTCGACATATTTAATAAAGCTCTCACATATTTAACCAATAATTATTTTATGTAATATAGGTTTGTGTCTGTTGAACTTCGAAAATTAACGGAATGTGATTTCACAAATATTTTTTTTACTTTGTTTCTGAATGCATTTGTAACGCATGCGCGTTTAAAGATAGCGTGGTTAAGTTCTGTATACTTCATTTTTATTGATATTTAAAGGTATGATATAGAATCTAATGCGCAAACTCCAAACGTTAACCACTATGAAATGTGCAAGGTATAAAACAAGTCACTGAGGCTCACAGTTTTAATATTTTTAATGAATCCCAAATTGTTTCTTTTATTTTTACTACTAATTAAGGCTTGAAATATTTAAATTAAGTACGTTCTACATTATATAACACAAACACAACAATAAATAGATCGAAAAGATAGATTAAAAGTAGTAACTATAAATTTTTGAAAGACGAAGAAATTGCCATATACTAGATAGTAAAGTAAGTAAAGTGTTGCCTTTTATATTCACAAATTAATAACAACTTGACATGAATCAAAAAATCAAACTTGAATCAATAAGGAGGGAACGCAAAAATTTTATTTTTAGAATATTTTAATTTTGTATTATTTAATATTTTAGAAATGTATATCTACAAAATAGTACTTAGATTTTTATTAAGGCAATTAAGATTGTATTATAAAAGTGTTTTTATGTTTTTTTATAACTGTCTTTTCTATTTTTTTTATAAATCATTATTTTTTTAATTGCTATCTCTGTTTTACAGAATTATTAATAAGTTAACTTAAACTTAGTAATAATGTTAAACTTATAAATACTCTAACTAGATTTCCGACTATTAAAAGAATATTCAACAATATCATATGTGAATTACTTACAAAAATCAATAAGACTTTTTTAAACTTTTGAACTTTAAAACGAACAAACATTACATCACGCATAGTAAATAGAATGTACTCTGTGGCCGTCTCTACAGCATACCGACACAGCATGCTGTAATCGTTTTCATTACTCGAAAGGACGCGCACAGAGATTTATTAGTCGATAGCTAGATGGATTATTCGGGGACTCCCCGAATGCTGTATGACTGAGTTAACGACCAATGAAACTGAGCCCTAAGCTAATTATTAAGAGTTTTAAATTAAACTATTTAACCGGATTGCGTGTATTTAGTATTATACATTTTTGGAAACCCACGTCACGGGTAGACTGAGAGTAAGGTGGCATTTGTCTGTCAGTTGACATAATTAATATATCAAACTACCGCCAACGATATCTTAATTGCGTCGCGTACTGTCCTGGACAGGGCCGGTTTTAGCACTACCGGCGCCCTGGGCGAAATTCTTTCGGCGCCCCCTAACTACTTTTCAATAATATACGAAACAGGGAATGAGTACAACGAAATACATGTTTTTAAAAAAAAATGACAAAAACGAATAAAATTTCACTTCTTCTAGCCTTTCTATCTGCGAACTCTTTTATTTTTTTTTTTAGATATNAGCGCCCTAAACGGGCGTCTACGGCGCCCTTTTTATCCGGCGCCCCTGGGCGGTCGCCCAGGCTCGCCCTACCCTAACGCCGCTAGTGGTCCTGGATTCCTGCAGAATTCTAGCAGAATGAGGTATCTTGCCCTCTGGTATGGTGGGTTTGAGACTTCAAATATTTTACGAGTGGGTCCCAAGTGGTAGAAAGTTTCTAACCGCCCTCTCTATTGAAATTAGGATGGTTTTGTATTTCAATCGAAAGATGTCAATTATTTTTATCTAAGATATATATCATATGCTTTGTTACTGATTAGTTTACATTTAAAGGAAAAAAAAATCCTCTAGAACATAAGGCAAGAGCCATTAAAAAAATATTGCCTAATCAGGGCTTCTAATATAACACTGATTAAAACGTAAAAAATTTTTTCATTTCAAATTACTACTCTAAAATCATTTTCTTCTTTGTTTTAGTACAAGATCACCTATATATTCTGTCTCAATTGTTAAATAATTAGGTGTTGATTACTGGGGCCTCAATGTTGATAATTGGAGATTATCACTATTTTTGGGATTTGGAATTATTTGACTGACTGAAGATTATCACTATTTTTGGGAGCTGGTATTATTTTACTTTGACTTTGACGAAGCTTTTCTGGTGAGAAGTTAGTTTTTCTACAGGTTACTCACTAACCTGTAGAATGAAAGGGGTGCTTTCGAAGGACAGTGAAATTTTACCAGGAAAACCACACGTTTTGCAGCGATGGGCCGAATTTCAGTCTTGATGTAGCTGATGGCGAAATCAGTATAAATGAAGTTCAGAGTGCAATAAGAGGTTTGAAATGGTGGTACGGCAGCTGGAGCAGGTGGAGTTATTGGTCAGATGATTAAATATGGTAGGCCACGCGTCTTGGACTCGTTCTAGTTTTTGTGCAATTTATGCTGGAAATTAGGGGAGGTCCCAAATGAAAGGGACGAAGGGGAAAGACAAAAGTTTACAGATAGACTGCGTAAGCTATAGGGCTATCAGTTTGATTAGCTTGGGTAGTAAAGTTTATGCTAAAATATTAGAGACACGTGACAGAGTTGAGAGAACGAAATTATGGGAGATACTACCCCTACCCCGGAGACACTACTGGATACAGCGTGAAGCTTAAAAAAAATCTATTTTTGGCTAACTACAAATTTAAAGCAATTTAAATATTGTTACAACAAAAATAACTAAATAAATTGTATTTTTTTTAAATATATTTATATCTATAATAAAAAAATATGGTATTTCCTTAAGGTGCCGGTTACTGATGCTTAATAAATAGATTGTAGCCAATGTGACCTTACAAATTTTAATGATATGTAAATGTATCCACTATCGGGCATAATAGTCTCGTAGACCAAAATTAAAAAAATAATAACTTTATAATTATATATAAATAATTTTATATAGAGCCGAAAAATCATATCCTTATAGATTTAGACTCTACTTGTTCTACGAATTTCATGAATTTCATGGAGTTTTGGAGGCTTATATTATAATCATTGTTACGTTTATAATTAATTAAATTTAAGAGCTTAACGAAGCTTTGTGTTTGTGGCGTTGTTAATGCAGTTGAAGGATACTGGATGGGTGGAAACGGACACGGACAGTCGTTAGGTAGGTGCGCTGAGCGGGTGAGGTAGGTGAGGCCTGCGGGGCATCGTTCTCGAGACCGGTCCGCGCGGGGTCGGGGGATTGCGGGCGGTGCGCGTGGGCAGGCGGCGCGGGGCGGCGCGGGCGGTACGTCAGTCGCGCACCGAGCGCTATACTACGAATACGTCGGGTGGCGCCGCGCCAGCCCGTAGCGTGCTAGTGTTGTGTCACAGCGGTGGGCCAGGTCGGTTTCGAGATTTATTCGTTCCGACTCAAACATGGCTCTCAACTCGGACGGTGAACAGAAATCGAACCTGGTCCTCCGCGTAGACCAGGATTCTGACTCGGTTTTACAGTCATTATTCGACACAGTGCTCAAGCCCGACTCTAAACGACCGCTACAGGTGCCTCTGCGTATGCGACAGCTTCCAAAGTCGTTCTTTAACCCGCCGTCGACCGGTTCGAAGTCGCCATCTGTTTCTCACTCGCGAGAAAATTCGGCCGATTCGGCTTTTGGATCTTCTTCTGCCACCGGAGCTGCTCCAGTATCACATTCTCGAGCACACTCGTCTCCCGCTAGCTTGCAACAGACTTATGCAGCTGGTCAACAAACACAGCAACCACCTCTACCACATCAACATGCGAAGCAGAGGTCCTATGATGTGGGAACGCACATCCCGGACGATCTTGGCCCTTTACCAGCCGGCTGGGAACAAGCACGTACTCCAGAAGGACAAATATATTATCTCAAGTAAGTTATTTGCACTTAGTTCAACCTATAGTCCGACCTGGAATTGAAATAATTTAAATTTTATAACAAAATATGCATAGTAATTGTGAACTTGATAATAAATAGGTAAGTTGAATACTTATGTTTTTTCAAAGTACACGTTCTTTATACAATGATTTATAACTTCATGTATAACATATTACAATAGTTGTTTACCATCGCTACAGTTGGTATACCTTCATAGCGTCCAGGCGATAGTCTTTGTCTAGTTACTAGTACTTTCTCTGTAGACGGGGGACATAAAGGGAATGATGTTGGGACCATACCAACAGGGACTTGGGACCGTTGGGGTTGTAAAAAAGATTTGGACTAGTACATCCTTGGTAGACTGGAGGAAAGAAAGGGAATGATGTTGGGACCATACCAACAGGGACTTGGGACCGACCGTTGGGATTGTAAAAAAGATTTTCACACTCCTAATACTAATACTATTTGCACATTGCGCCTTTGTATAAATGATTTATTACCAAGAATATCTGCTGTAGGTGATGTTATAGGGAATCCCAAACAACCGCGTCGATTATTTTTTATTTACTATTTAGTACCTATTATCTTGTAATAAAACCTTGTTACAGATTTATTATTTCCTAACATGACTTTCTTTATTTATAATTTTATTAATAAAATAAAGGAATGCTCGTTTCACACGAGAAGGAAAAGAACTTGTGAGGTTTCTGTGGTCAACGTATTTACCCCGCTTTGCAATAGCTTATAGTATACCTATACAATAGGTATATATTATATACGGTATGTCCTCATGTATATAAATTATTTTTAAGTTACACGCACTATGGCAATATTACAAGTTTAATTGATTCCTTAAATTATTATTGACTAGTAGCGGCAAACAATTTCGTTTGCGTAACCATTATTGCGAAGCAGAAGGTAGTGAGTGTCTGGCCACTCCGCTCTACGCTTTCCATCCAAATTCGAGTAACAGCGTGTTTAGTTGCAACTCAACGCCGGGTTTCTTGAATCGACATCGTATTTACAAATTTACAAGCACAGCAATTGTAGTTAAGCGCTACCCCACTGTGCCATAATGGCTTAAATTTTCAATGATTGTTCATACTGAACATTTATTACTAATCGGCATTACTTCTTAGAGTTTAGCTGGACTGTTATGGTTCTTCATCATATGTTTCAGATTTTCAATTTTATTATGATAATGGAAAATGCTTATCATATTAAATACTTTTTGTTAATGATTTATTTAATTGTTTCTTGTAGTTTAGCTGGCCACTATGGTTCTACATCAGGTGTGTCAGTCTTCCAAATAATAGCCTAGATCCTTCTCAGGCCTAATTAATAAACGTACAATAAATAAAATTTCATTCAAATACCTGCAGTAGTTCTGAAGATGTGTGTTTACAAACCGACAAATTTTTAAATAATCAGAGAACCATATTCTATCGGTGTTTTTACATCCCCCTATATTATTATTTTTTCGCATATATTATCAATGTACAAACACTATTTTGAGAATAAATGAAAGAAGAATCGTTATTATTCCGCACTCGTTTAGTAAATCTATCCCGCTAGCGGCAAATATTTATTAACTAAAATATAACTTTCGTGTTCTAATAACATTATCACTTTAAAGGTAAATCTATATATTAAAAGTTAAAGTTTCAGCCGATACAATCGTACAGTTATTTTATAGAAATTTTGTCTTTTTCTTTCAAAGAAAATATTAAATTATAATATAATTCTTAATATTGAAATAACTTTTTTATCTATAAACAGACCACCGACAAACAGTCAAAAAATCACTGTTTTGAATTATCTTTCTATAGATTTCCTCATATGTCTTCATTCACTTCATTTCACTTCATTTACAGACAGCAATCAGACCATTTTTATTTTTTAAACTATAAGTAACTTTCATTTAAATTATTATTACAAGGAACGTAGTTTTAATTTAGACTATTAAATTACTATTACCATTACTTAACCTAATGTATTTATGCAATATGAGTTTCGAAATTTTTAATTATACTTAGCTTAAAAATTTTATTTATATTTAAATTTAATAAAAAGAAAATAGTAAACTTAATATTTAATTTAAAATAGAAGTTATGTAAAGCTAATATTATAATATAGTTTGGCATGACTGATAAAATGTGAGGCCCGCCATTTTAAAATCTTATAAACTAAAACTTGTCATAATTGTCATTCTCTATCTTAAAAAACATTGTCGTCATGGGCTATCTTATCGCAATCGTATTCTTACCTTTCGTCAGAGAGTACTTTATGATAACTTTTGATAAACTGTGTTAAAATGAATCATGAGGAAAATGAGGTAAAGATGTACTTTTTATGTCCTACGGGCTAAAAGTTAAATAAGTGTACCATACGTGGCTTCGCCCGTACGGATTACATGTGTACGACTATCTCGTTATTTGATATTATCGACCTATCCTCTATTATAATACCCATTATTATTAAGAGGGAAAAGGAACATTGACGTCATTAACGAGTTACCAGAAACTACTTTCGAGTGAATAGATTCTATTTAAAGCTTCATTAAAAGATTATACTATTACGAATATTCACTACCATTTTACAATTTAATCTATAATCTGTTACGGCTGCAAACCTGGCGCCACTGCCATTATTATTAGGTTGCGTTTTACTTCTGTAGTCTAGTATCGTATGGCTTAACGTGGGCGAAAGTGGGCTTCTGTTGTTTTAGCTTCTAATATTAATTCAAATAACATTTATAAATTGCAAGTTACACTTGTACTAGTATTATTTTTAATGTCCTTTGTAGAGTTCCTGTATTTTCATATCATTATTAATTACTTAAGTGAACTATAGTGTCTAAGTAACAAGATATAAATTATGATAATGATGTCTGTAAATCTCATGTCACATAATAAGCAGCGTGATTGTAGACCTGTAATAATCTCGTTTGTTTGGTAACAGAGGTAGTTACACGCCGGGCCGTCCCTATCACCGGTGGACAGCAGCCAATGCTACATCAAAGCTTTTGCCACCTCGTAAATAAACTCTACCAATGAAATAAGCATACTTGTACACTGTATAATAATAATGTTATCATAAACTGTCAACTTATTTATCAAGAATAATTATTAATATTCTTTGTTTATTATTTATGTTCTATTTTAATTTTAAAATTTAAAATATCAAAAAGGCATCAGTTACTTTTTCTTTTTTATCAAACATTCAATATTATAAAATAAAGTGTATATTTTAACTTTTTTGGGTTAAAATCTTAAAAGTTCATACATAAATATGAATGTAGACCGACAACATGTTGGCGCTGGTCGCTATACTAGCACATCGTCTGCATAAAGCAAGAGGTAGGCCGTTGCAAGCGGGGCGTTTCTTCCGCGTTGACAAATAGACGTGCGCATCGTTTCTTAATTGCAAGTTGGGTCGGTGTTTTATAAGCTCCATAACGGCCCGTGTGTCTCGTATGCGAAATGTTTGCTTTAATTATTATTGGAATGGAGGGTAATTCTCTGTGGTTTTGTTCGGCTAGACTTGGCGATGTTCCGAAATGGGTAGCGATGCAAATTGCCTTGGCGGTGGCCCAACGCCACGGCGCTATCAGCTCGGTAGCTTTAGCATGGCACCTTACCGTATACCTTTACTTAGCAAAACCTCATAACAGAAATTTCTTTCAATGTTGTTTTTATATGATATATAAATTTTATTTTAAAACTTACGTAAATGTGCTATATGCTATTATTATTATAAAAGTTTATATTATAAAATATATGTACGTACAATGTACATGTTATATGTTATAACATCTTTAGTAAACAATGATAAATTACCTGTAGTGATTCGACACCGTATAATATTTCCTTTAAAGTGTCGTCTCTTGAATTGTTAATCAGTGAAACTTCTGCTTCTGAATACAGATACATACATACTTATTTCGAAAAAGAGCTGTTAAGTTCATTCAACTCTATTTTATTTGAATTGAGTTACCTTCTTGGTGGCAAAGAACAGTAGAAAAGCTGTTTTAAATTTGAAAATAATTTCTGGTTTGTCTTTAATTTATGTATGGTGTTTATGTCGTACAGTATATATTTCTTTATTTAATATTTTCATAATAGATAATTGATATGAATCTTTTTATTTTAAAAACTTTTTTTAATATTAAAAAAAATATATTTCTTTTAGTAAGGAGGTAAAACTACTAGTTCCAAGAAGGACTGTATAGTAGTCATATGCAGTGCAAGTCAACTTATCGCAGTGTATTCAAAGCGATAACGTTTGAAATACAGCATACTATCGCCTTCTCAGAAATTTGTCCGCCTTGCGTCCGTCGCGACAGGTAGCTAACGGAACTCTACGACAATAAGATTCTATAAAGTCACAATACACTCAATATTACATGTTATCCTATACTTTATTGCATATTATCCTGGTTATTATTGGTACAAGTGCATTAAGAAATAATAACATAAATTTATATAAATTGTGCCAACCCAGTTCTGAAAATAAAATATTTGAAATTATTTAAGTAGTTTATATAAATTATTGAACGTCAACCATACATAGTACATACGATTTTTCACATATATCTCGTGAGATTGTTTATTTATTTATTTTTCTTTATTTGTGTAATTCTAACAGTTTAAAGAGTATCTGCAACAACAATTGATGTACGTAATAAAAAGAATTACGATTACTCCAATCATTCCAGATAAAAGTCGATAAGTTTCATTCAAATTTCTATAAAAATAAAATTATCAGGTCAGTCTTTCTTATCGTATCGACCATTGTACAGTTTGTAATCTTTACTAAATAATCGTTTAAAGTTCTTGCTTGGGTATATTAAGCCTGAATTACCAGTATAGAAATATAATAGGAAATAAGAATAGCAAATATATTATAGATACACTTATTAATCTATCAATATTGTTTTTCGAAATCTTGTAAAAAATGATCTAGGCAAATAATGAATTCTAAGAACGTATAGCTTAGTGACCAGAGCGCTTGGACGGTTTCCTTAGACACACGCTCAAATGCCACAACGTTCAAATTGAAAAAAAAATATTTTCCATTCTTAAGTGTGTAATAACACTTTAAAATCATAAAGACTTGTGTCAACAAATTTATATTTATTGTTATATTTTAATCTTAATACATCCTTTTGAGTGAACGATAGCGTTAAGTGTTATTCTTAACAAGTTAACTATAGCTTTTAAGTCAACGACATAGAACACATATTTATTTAGAGCGCCGGCAACAAAAACAAGGTACTCAGTTTCCACGCTCTGATTATTGGATGTTGGCTCTAGACATCGTCTTTATCGGAATCAATCAGAAACTATTGGGTATTAAGAATTGTGAACGAACATAGTATTCTTCAAAATGAAAACCAAAATTAATTTGATGAAATGGTAAATATTTGTATTTTATGTTATAGTCAAAAACTATAAATGAAAATATTTACATTATTTTTATTATTTCTACAAGTTTCAAGTTTGTATTTGAGCTCATAATTTTCACGCAATGACTGAGAGTTGTACATATCTCCAAACGGGTGAAATGTTTGCATTTAAAAAAATATTTTGTTTTCTTTTCCCGATTAGAAAGTGCGACGTCGTATACTTACCGACATCTAATTCTAATTACCTGGTGAAAAATTGACAACAAAGTTTTTAACATTACAAAAAAATGGACTTACTTTTTTTTATTCAATACAAATAGGCGCTAGGAGGTGTATACTATTATGTTAATTGTATATTTATGTGATAACTTATTTCAAATAATATGTGTTCAACAATTTTAAGTTTATGTAATATCAATATATTTGTAAAAAAAGAGTATAAGTCTCTATTTTTCATAGTTTAGTAGTAATTATATGAAGTACCGTGCCTAATTTCATATAAGTATTTCTACCTCCAGTTGACTTCAAGTCACTCTTGTTCATTTCTTCAAGGGTACAGCTTTGTTCGTGAAGTCCAACAATATAGTGCCTTGTGGACACAGATGTTTTTCATCGACTTGTGTCATCGGTATAAATGAATTCCAATAATATATGTGATCACAAAGATGTTTGTAAAGATTATGCATGAGGAATACTGAGACCACACTAGTAGAATGTTACATTATGTCAGCGACTTACGAGGCACAATTTTGTAAATTAAATTGTGAAAAAGTAGTAAATGACTTTTTTTAAAACTCTTATACTTTCAGATTTACTTGGCGCTATAACAACAAATTAACAAAATTTTCTTAAAATTGATGATAATTGAACCTAGCAAGTACAAACCTCTATGTTATATGCTGGGAGTATTGCCATGCCTAATTGTGAGATCAAAAGGGGTCAAGTGTGTACATTGACGGGCGCCTTAGGCCCAACGTCATCTTCTGTTACAATTTTAAATATGATCACGATGACGCAATTTTAGTATCAAACAAAAAGAAAAATCTATATTTTTTAAAGTTTCATTTCAATTTTAATGTCTTACAATTACAAACTACAATAGTTACTATATGTTTTTTCATTACATTCGATTGTTATTCTGATAAGGGTACATCATTTAAATATAATGTTGATTAGAAGTTAAAAAAATATAAAATTTACCTACAAAATTAAAATCAATCAATAGAGACAGAAGATATTAGTATATCTTCTATTAGTATATCATTAGTATGAAGATATAATGAATGTGGAAAATGGATGGAATGGATTTGTTTGGCGCTTTGTTCTCTCTGGTTACCCCTTTGGGGATAAAGAGTGAGGCAAAAAGCTTTTGTTTGGTGATGGTATAATTTGTTTGATAAAACCAAATACATAACAGTTGAATTGATGCTGTCATCGCGCAGGGGCACAAGCGTGTGACTGTAAACACGACAGTTTTGCGTTTGATTCTCCATTGCCACTCAAGAATGTCGTCAAGAATTCGGCCGAAAGTAATGAACGGAAGTGTTAATGGGAAATGGATCTTAACACTAAGTTCCCTGATTCCCCCTGCCTACCCTACTTTGTGCGGGTTTTCTTTTAAAAGGCGAGGGAACCTAATGTTAAGACACTCCATTCCTCACTTTCCGCCAATTTTTCGAGGCATCACGTGTAGAGTGGCAGAACTCAACGCCGGCTTTTTGCCTTGGTGCCAACGCGACGACATGAAAATATTAATACATAATAATTCATTCCACGATTGGGGATCCAACCCACAACCGTACGTTACAGTCACCCGTGTGCCCCTGTGTCACGATGGCTTCAATAACTATTATATAAGTACTCAGTATTTATTGATATATCAATTTATTCATTGTTTTTTGTTAGACTTCTTGCGTGTGAATTACATAAAACGTTCACTAATAGATTCGCATTAAAAAAAATGACGATGTCGCATTTATCTTGATTTTAACAGAAAAGTTAATGAATCATTTCCGATTGAATGGACATGCTATGAATATATGCATGTCCTTAATTTCACAGATAGAATGATCTTAAATTTGCTTCCAAAAATTGGGGTTTCATGCAACACGCACATATTTTGAAATCATACAATAAGATATCTCTAAGGTGCTTATTTAATATTAAGTTATGTCGATCGATGGTGATAATTTTATAAAAAATATTAATGGCAATTTTTAATATTAGTAAAAAAAATATTTAATATATTATTATTCTATAATTCCATTATCTTATGTTTTGTGAATACATACATAGGTACATATGTTCAGGCAACACTAGTAAACGTGAAAAGGAACAAAAAAATGGACATCGGGGAGTATTAGTCAAAGAGAGGTGCACAAGTTTTCGTCGTTAACGGCGCCTCGTTCTCGTCTTGTTTACGTCTAATTTTGGCGCGAGCGCCGCGACGCTCGCCCCCGCGCCTACCGCGCCTGCCCATTGAACACTACGCATGCGGTTATTTCGGCATGGCGAACCCGAGCCACACTCGCGCTCGACGTCAAATAGTATACAGACTTTTAGACAGAATCTATGGAATATAAAAATATGACATTGATTGCTTATAGATGATATATATTACTAATCTCGTTAATTTTAAATATCGGCATTAAAAAATTTATTTACTGGTAACACCATTATCATATAGATTTTCGTTACATCATCTGTCAACATTTATATTTGAATAGAAAAGATGTTTTCTTAGTTCATTGTTTTAAAAAGTTATGCTTATGTGATAAATGAACACTAGCACATTTTTTATTTTTAATAATAAATGAAAATATAATGTCTATTGAGCCCATTTTTCACTTAACAAGATTGCCTCTGTGATGTTGCCGCAAGTTGCCTCCGAGGCTTGATTCATTTTCTCGGAATCGACCCCACGAGAGCTCCCCCCGCTACCCGGCCTCGGCAATCACCTCTCCATCAGGACGTTCTTTATGTCTGTATGCTAAAGTCCAAACTGTATCGTCGCGTCTTATTGCTATCGAGTATCGACATCGTTCATCTTGTACTTCTAATATTATTATAAATTTTGTTTGTCCTTTTTTTAGAATCATTGTATCTATGTAATCAAATTAAAAGAAAGTAATGTGTTTATGAATAATGTATATTTAAACATAATTCTTGTGTAGGTACTATTTTATTTCGAAAAAGGTTTGAATAAAAATAAAAAAAATGTAAGCTACGTATCTGCTTAAAATAAAATCCAATTCATTATTTATATCGATAAATTATGTTCGGCGCCTCCCTACAAGTGCACTGTCAGGTTGTGTTGGGCTTATTTTATTTTATTTGGTACACCTGAGTTGTTAGTAACAAAGGGATTGATTTTTTTCCCGGGTCTACCTCGGCCTTTAAACGTCTTGCCGCATTCTTAGAACCTCTAGCAATCATTTTATAATCTCCCATATCCATATGTACACTACCTTTTTCTTGATATATCATCATTTTCATTTAATAATTTATCTTAACAATGCTTATATTTAAAAAATAAATATATATATTTTACTAATTTGTTACTTTTTGTTATGTATAAAAACTGACATTAAGTTTAATATTTCTTTGAAAGTTCGCTGTGGTTGTTTCATGAACAATATAAAACTCATCGTGACCCGACCTTGATATATAATATACATATAATGTGGTGCTTACAATTGTACTTTGCGCAAACGATATTTAAATTATTACAAGTGACATTTTGCACCTCGAAGTTGTAATCAGATACACCTACACATTTTTGCAAATATCATTTAGTTGCCTCAGCGTGTTGTTCTTATGTTGTATTCCTTACTCAGCAATCACTTGAAATTACTATAATCATATACCTAGGTATTATCTGTAGGGTAGGTTTATCTAAAACACTAAGCTTATTTAGAAAGGCATAAAGGTAAACCAGTCGTGCAAGCTTGTGGAAATGCTCCGCTGCATTGCCTTGCGAAACTGTTTTGTTTCTTCGGTAAACAGGAAAATGGATCTTTTAAATTATGATAAATCCATAAATTTTTGTTGTCGTCATTAAAAATATAATATATTGACGTATGTAATATTTATATGTTTAAAAGGAAAAGTACTTAGTATTAATTTCTTTTTAACTATACAATATATTTTATAAGTAGTTGTAAAACTATAGCATTCATTTTTATATTTATTAAAATATATATGTATATCTATATATTTTATATATATTTTGAAGATTACATATTAAAACACAGGTTTAGTCACATGCATATAACTAGTGTTCAAGTCAGGTTGTCGCGGGCAGAAAAAGATGTTGAAACGAATCTAGCGGTGAGTATAATGATGGCGATGTGGAGGAGCAAGCGGGACAAAGCGTTTGTCCACAAGAAGGAACGAGACATGCATATAAACAGTCAGGTCCAAAGTCCGCGGCCGCAGCAGGACAGTAGCCTCGACGATGCAACTCGTATTGCACTTACTCCCTCTAGTTTAAAGCCAGTTGTTTCTTCGTCTATCGGATTTTTCTATATATTTAATAACAGTCGGCATGATGTGGTATATTACGATGTTTATTATCACAAAGTTATTGGCTGTCTAGACTGGACGACAAAAAGTATATCCGTAGAGCTAACTGTTCAGTTCCTGGCAAGTCGCGAATCCGGTGCAGCAGTACCCAACAAGTGGTCGCGACCATTAGAACTTCCTGTGCGTTTGCTTCACTGAATGGGCGCACTATCCGCAACCTGGCTAGTGGAAGCCATATGAATGAGTAACGTAATGCACAGTGAATTATTCGTGCCAGACCGGCTTCCGTTGGCGCCGGACATATGCTCCGTGTTCTGCCTTTTTCTGATTAACGTCTAATTATAGGGCAAGAGTTGATGTACGAGTCATATTAATATGAAGGTAAACATCAGTACCAGCAGTAGCAGCAGCGGAAGTCCTCTATTTTATTAAAGTATAACATTTATAATACATTTTACTCACATATTATGTAAAAATTAAATGACCAGAAATCTGACAACTGAGCAACATTATATATTTTTAATAATACTAATCTAAAAGTTTATTTACAATACAAGTAAAGAAAGAAGAGAAAAAGAAGTGAAACCACATAATCATCTTATTTTTTTAAATCAGCAGCACATAGTAGTATCTACCTTTATATAATGCGCCAAATTCTAAATAGTTTAAAGCGTAACGTAACGTAAAAATAATAATTTTATAAATCTTAAATAAATTGAAATATAGAGTCATAGTCAAGAAACGACCTTAAAACCGGTCGAAAAATAGTATATTCGCAATATTCATTTTGGAAACCGGCTGCTGGTGAATTTAATGATAACACATTTAGTTGACCCGGATGTTCTGTACGGGGTATTAAGCCGACTTAAAGACAGGTCACGACGCTTTGTCATCCTTGTCTCACGCCGGTTGTGCCTTTGATATTTAGCGTTTAATCTCGGGGCTGAACGGTGACTGGCTGTAAGCAGTAAATATATGACTATAATCTAAAGTATTACTTTTAAAACATTTAAAGAGTTTTATTTGTTCTCATAGTTTGCTATCGGTTCTAGTGATTAAGAAGTGTGCCCAACTTATTTCAGATAACGCAAGTATGTTATCTGGTTACTTTCTAAAGTTAGATGAAAAAACATGTTGTTAACCTCTGGCAGCGAATGGGAGACCGCCTAGCCACAAGGCCGCCAAGTCCGCCACCCGCTCTACTACCTTGCGATCACTACTCGGAATAACATAGAAATGATATGTAGGCGTATTGATTGTGTTAATATAAATCTGTGTACACGCCATGTAACCTCAATCGTGTTAACAGCGAATTCCCTAAATTGCCAGAATTCTTCTTATTTAGTTGGTTATTGATACAATGAGTCTCAATATAATATAACACAAAGCGGTGTTGAGTTACGGCACTCAATGTCTCAAAAATTGGGGAACGGGGTGTCTTAACACTAACTATTAATGCTCTGCTGTCTTTGCTATATGCGGGATAGAGCGTGAAGCTGCAGCTAACAAACGAACACAATCCGTCGTTGTTAGGTAATAAACTGTACTTTCTAAGTTGCCAAAATCAGTAAGTAATGCAGCTGTGTATGTAATTATGTTTGTTTTGCTGTTTTATTATCTAGTCTGTAATTGTCAACCTAACTGTCATCTCATACCATATATACAGATAAAAAAAATCGGTCCTATTACTTTGAAATAAGCATAAATGCAAACGTAAAAGATTTTCTCATATATCTTCAAAGTACAGATACCTATCAGTAATATTTTTATTATTTGTATACATTTACTATACACAAGTCTTAAAATTATACACTCTACAGTATTGTGATATAATAATTTACTTTGCAAAGTTATACGTAACTCTATATCTAAACTGTAAAAATCTTTTATGTAATACTTAGAAATTAAATTTACGGCATTTTGAAAGTGTTTCAAAACGCGTTCATGTATTGATATTCCAGAGTAGTAGATATAAATAAATCAATCGATCCTTTGTCGCAAGCGAAAACGATCTGGCGCCATCCTCCTGTAGACATAACCTTTGTTTATTACCATTTAATATGTCTATAATAGCACCTAGATAAGTAAAATACACTAATATTATTTTAAACAAATTTATACGATTTTTTATATTAATACAATCAAAAATAAGTAACATTCAGAAATATAGTTCAAAAGATTGATCAAACTGAATAATACTATATATAAGTATTTATTAAAATAAATCTATATTAAATAGGTATCTACAGTTTGGCTGAAACAGTGGATCCCGTAATAAAATCATCGGCCGGAAGTAGATGCGTCACGCGGGCATTTTCGTCCACATATGTTTGTGTGGGTAGCTGATGTGCACACACTAATAGTTTGCGTATGAGAAATAAAACATATAATACTTAATTTTACAAGAATATCTTGCATCTAAATATATGTTTTAACAAAACATTAATTATGTAGTATTTCAAACAATTTAGTGTCCATAGAAATTAATTAAGTTTTTGTTGTTTGGTGTTACCCATTGCTCTCGTTTGTACTGTGTTACTGATTACTTGTGTGCGTTTATTTACGTACGCGAGCGCCGACTCGTCCGAGATTCAAATTTAGAACACCGACTCCGCCATGTTGCTTTCGGTGAAAAACCTACGATCCATGTCGTTGAAGTTGTGAGAGCATCACTTAAAAAATAAATTATATGATCAATTATACTAATAAAATATGTGGACTTTTGATTAAACCCAATAGTAGAATTATTATAATTTTCAGCTTCTTTCGCAATCACAGATGATATTTAAAATTCTTAATTTAAATTTTGCAATTGTAGTTTTTGTTTATTAGAATATAGTTCAGGCATGATCTTCAATGCTGTTAGCGTAAATAAATTTTGCTGGTTAGTAAAGCGTACTCATGTGAATGAATGAGTCATAGTCAGAATTGGTCCATTTATCCGGCAGATTGTTACGAAGTAGGTACTATTATCCTCCGTTCAAATATCTATAATTGATTGATTTAAAAAAAATACTCATCAATTATAAATGTATAATTTATTGTATATTTTAAATTTCGTTCTTTATCAGAAAAATATATAATATCCTTAACAAAAACTTTAAAATAAATTATAATAAATGGTCTAAATTATTATTATAATAACCTTACCATTCTATGCGATATTAAATCATTTAAACTTTTGTTACTATTTGAAAGTTATTATTTAACATCTTAGCAAAGGTGTTACAATATTAAAGCTCAAAGGCTATTGTTAAAAACTAAGTTTGCAAGTTTTATCCTGGTTATTATATTTTCCGGGATTCAATTATATGTGCAGTAACCGCGCAATTTATTTGGTTACGCAATCAAACTCAAGAATAAATAACCTGCACTGTTCGAGGTTACTCGGTGGTCTCAGAGTTGTGGTTTAGTGTAGGTATTGGGAGTCATATGTAAAAGGGGGAAAATTACGTTTGAAACGAATGAGGATGTGCGTCCGACGTGACGTGCATCCGCCGCTGCTCGTAGGAACGATCGCCATCTTAGGAGCGATCAGTAGGTCAGGTGCACATTTTACTGCTTTTAATTATGTCCTGTCTATTATTGTATCTTGTTACAAGGTGTTCTTATAACGAGTTTGTTGAAGGGCTTACAATTATTTATTAACTAAATGACAATATAATTGTATATTTGGTAGAATAAGGCAAGCGTATGAACAATAATTGTGATAAAATTAAAAATTGTTTTTTTTTATAATAAAAGCTATAAATGTTTTCCTAATAGGTATATCTGTTGAGCTTTGGATGCAACATTGATAATTTAATTTGTATTCTTAACAGCTGTTGTTTGTTAAATACTTCAGATTCGATTTATTAGTTAGAAAGTATATACAATAAACATTTATACATCTAAAGGTTTTCTTTGTTTCAAAGTACACCTAGTGGTGTTTAAGCTATCGAGAAACTGCAAGCGCTATTGTGTAAGAGTAGAAGGCCTTCGCGAGAGAAAGACATTTTGTTTCTCAATACTACTTGTCACCTGGTGATTGTTCACCAACTCTATTTATATTATAATTTTACTACGTATGTATGACATCCTATTTGCATATTCTTGTGTGTTATAATAAACCACCTTCGAGGAACTTTCTAAACATTATATTGTAATGTTGGGAAATATCACACGTATATACAAAATCTATACCTTTTAAGAGATACATAAATCTCTATGGCAAAGTAATAACATAACATTTTTTGTTAATCGAATGTATAGTGAAAGAAAATAATTTATTAAATATATTAAAATATAACGGAATTATATTACTTAAAGATATTAAAATTGTACTTATGGATAAATCTTTTATTCTCAGAAAAGTGATTTTTTCAAGTGTCATAATTTATAAGTAATAAGTACACTCAGGCGCAAGCTTGTATAACGCTGTTATGCAACGGCGTCGGTGCGAGCGCCGCGCGCCGCGTCGGCAGGCTGAGCTGTAATTACACACGTTGCGGTGTACCAATCTCTCCCCGCACCCCCTATTTTCTGTACTTCTAATACAAGTAATATAATAATAAATGTTTTATTTCATAAGAGATGGCGTAGTAAAATACATTAGACAATATATTCTAAATAGATGTCACTTAAGAAAACTATAACAATTTGATCTGGTAATTGTCTTTTTAATTTTTTTATAAATACAATTAGCGAATCTAGCGAGTGTTGGCACATGAAGCGGATAGTGGGCAAAGGTAGTAGGATGATAGCGTTTATTTCTTGAATGAAACTTTCACATAAATGTAAAAGTGACTAAAATAATTGAATATTCAAACGAATAAAAATGACGCGTTAGTGAAATAAAAGTAATATAACTTACTTTAACTATAAGAGGCCATCGTGGAATAGTGGCACAAGTATATGACTCAAGAGGCGTAGGTTCCATTCATTCTCGGGGGAATGAAATATTTAATATTTTAATTACCTCACTCTTGTAACAAGACAAGCGACGACGCTGCGTAGATTTCCGCCATTAACACGCAGTGCATTCGGAATTTGACGTGGGCAACAGAGTGTTTTAACACTAGGTTTTCTCTGCCTCCCGAACTATATACAGGAGACAGCGTGGAGCTGAAAAAGAACCCTTATCTATACTTTTAACTGTGATTTATTAATACCGAAGCAAAGTTGACAGTATTTATGTCCATCGTGAACTTGTTATTTATCTAATAAAACAATAACAGGCACATTGCAGGTGCGCTAACTCATTTCACAGTAAGTACAGTTTGTTAGCGCGACATCGACAACAGCTGATACGGCGGCCAAGTTCATTAACGCCCCGAGCAAATCGATTCATCGTGGTCATGCCCTCGGCCGCTTTCCATTGCTAAATCATTTCCTTATCTCTGCTTTTTGTTACCTATATCACAAACTATTCTTTATTTTTATTGGTAATAGTTTTCGCTGAAAATGCTTTCTCTATATTTTAATATTTTTCTTTTGGCTCATAAAATATATAGAAAAGGTTTAGTTTTATTTATTTTAGCTTATTAAAACTTATTTTTAGTTAAGTCTATAACTGAAATAATTGACAGTTGATATGTATATGTCACAAAGATGTTTAGATTTTCCTACATACAAGAAGTTAAAATGAAAGGTTTATTGAAAACGTAACTTATAGCTTTTAAGAAAAGGGCAGTTAATTCACTTATTGACTATGTCCTATTGAAACGATGAAAGTAAAAGAACCATTCATCACGGCGCAGTGAGTGCTTGTTCACTTCACTAGGTCGCCAGCGCAAACGCCGCGTCCGGTTTACCTACAAATTGGTCACATCGACCGCTAAGTAGGGAGGCACGGCTCACATCATGTCTGTTACCAACGGCCTTATAATTGCGGTGCCTGCGTGTACCCAACACGACCTTACCACCGTAGGCCCCATCGGCTTTTGCAAAATGGCCACTTGCTGTACATATTTGTATGAAAAGTTGCTTGTTCCGGTTAAAATATGTAGTCCATACATATAAACCTTAATTTCGAATATGATTTAAGGATCGAAATTAATTGCGCTTGTCTTGGCTCTAATAGAAAAATTTATTTTCATAGACAATTAAGATTAGATTTAGATTTATTAATAAATTACAATTATTGAAAGGCCCCCTTGGAAGTGTTAAATACGCGTTGCCACACCACCACTATATACAGAAATATATAGTCGAACACATGGTAGTATGTAGTACGTACATTTATTTTTTAAAATTTAATGTATATTAATATTCCGCACTCTTTCACTATATCAGCTATAACTTAAATTTCATAGTCCGTTTTCAAAGTCCGCCCAATTTTCGTAAAAAGGGTACAAATTTTTCATCATTACACATCAATTTATACTGACATGTTAAACTAAAACTGAAGATGAGGTTCTGTTACATATTTAAACTTGTTATAATAATATTACAATAGACTAAATATGACAAATATTAGTTTAGATATTTTTATTTTTAGATCGAGGACTTTAGAATATTAATTAAAATAACAACTATTTTAACAAAAAAAACTAATCTAGTGTCAATGCTTCATTGACAACTCTTGATTTGGTATCAACTAGCTTGATGTTCCGTAACTGGTTATTGTAATACTTGTTTATTTGGTGAAAGCTTGGAAATTCATCGAATTTTACTGTACCTGTACAACAACCGAAAAGTCTATTAGATATATTATTTCATATTTTTGCCGTTGACTCATTATACTTAGTATTTGTTAAAGATCTTATATTACAAATGACGGAAGTATCTATAGTGTTTTACACTACATGTGTCTTGGTAACAGCCGAAGGCTAAAATCTTTTTATTTATTGGCTCGTTTACCTTATTTAATGATTATTTGCGGAACATATCGATACTGTAAAGTAATATTTACACATTTTTTTATTTTTTCTTCTTTATATCTTTATTTTCTGAGCAAATAGAGATCGACATATAAACTACTATCCTAATTAGCGTCATGTAAATCGTTCAGCCTTCTATGCTAACGCAAATGACAAAAAAATAATATTAAGAATACTTTTATTTTTAACAGTAGCAATAACCAACCTCTTTATTACTCCGCACCAGTTTGAATGCGTTCCATATATAGTTGCGAAACCCCATTATTTAAATAAACTTTAAAAAAAATTATGAAATTGTTTAATCCATTTTTTCATCAAGCTCCAACACAGGTATATATGTACATACTATACTCTGTATACAGAATAAAGACTTGGAAACGATAAATTATTTTCTTTAATGATTTACAATAAATAAACCGCTTGAAATAATAAGATCACATAGCAGCAGAGTTCCATCACGCAATTCTAAAACTTCACGCAAATGAAGTTGCGGGCAGCCCTTATTATGACATTAGTCAATAATTAAGTGACTTTGGTTATTGAGAGCCTTTGGAAATGGAAATATTTTAGAATTTTAAGTTTAAGTTATTAATTTGTAAATTATACTAACATGTTTTATTTTGCAATATAATTTAAAGCCAGTCTTGGGGCAAGGCACAAGCGTACGATTGTAAACGCGACAGGTTGTGGGTTCGATTCCTACTCGTGGAAATGAAATATTTAATATTTTAATTTCTTCGCTCTGATAACGAACTAAAACGCGGTTTTGACTTTCGCCACTGAATATGCAATGTCTCCAAAATTCCGCGGAAAGAGAGGAATGGAAGTCTTGATGGGAACGGAGTGTCTTAACACTAGGTTCCCAGGTACCATCTACCTACCCCGTTATTTGCGGGACACAGCATGAAGCTAAAACAATAAATTATTAAAATATAGCTAGTACTAATAACTACTATTTAAGTCAATCTAACCTGAACTATTCTTTTTTATTTAATCATTTTAAAGTTAATAAGTTATTTTAATAAACTCGTTTGTTTCTTACAGCCATATTACAAAAACAACGACATGGGAGGATCCCCGCAAGACGTTAGCCGCGCAAACAGTAGCAAGCAGTGCCCAGCACCAGAGCGCAGAGACGCTGCTCACACCAGCGGCCGCACCGGCCATAGCTGCTGTAACGACAGGTACCTACTTTGAAATAACATTTTATTTTACAATAAAAGATATCATAAATGCTGACAAATTACTTATATATTTACGAAAATTATTATATTGATGAGTTTATTTCAAAAACTAACAAAAAAGATAGTCCGCTCACTATTTATAAACCAGTAAAAAGATTATATAAAAAATACGTTTGTTTAATAAGATTAGAAATTGTTAATGTTGAATAGCAAGCAAGGAGTCATTTACTGAAATAAGCGTTAGAAGCGTACGGTAAGTTTATTACATTTTAGAAGCAAACATTACTCGGACTTCGGAGCGACGTTTAAAATTATCATGGAACTAAAATAAAAACAAGTAAATAACCCGAATTCTAAAGTTGATTTTATGACGGGAATTAACGCGTTGTTTCCGTCGGTCGATGCGAGACGAGCGTTGAAAGGTGTTCGGAAAATACATTGGTGTGTCGGCGCCAGCGCAGCGGCCCTGGCGGCGCCTCTTGCGACACGTTCGTTTTGATATGGTATATATCTATAGACCATCTAATTCTTTTCATCTTTGCATTGTAAATTTTTTTTACTATTGTAAACGGTCTAGCAGTTCACGATGCTATATGCTTATGTTGACGATATCGTTCTGTTTTGAGTTATAAAATAAATCAAATTTTTTATATATTTATAACGATATCAGGCATTTATTTCTTTCTAATATATTTTAATTTGTAATCAATACTTAAAAAAAAATAAGTCCGCTTTAGCAGCTGTTTGGCAAGAAATCATTTCTATTTATAATCAAACGCTAAGTAAACCTCATAGATAAAATATTTATTATTTTGAAACTGAAGAAAACGTAGAACGTCGTACAAATGTATTATGATATGAATTTTTGGCAGGGTAAAATCGAAAACAGTTTATATTTTCAAAACACAAGTCAATACGAAAATATAAACTTTGATTACAAACACCTTATTTGACGTTTTTTTATATGGCAAGTTAATTATTCAATTATATTGTACATATAATATTGAAAACAGAATAATATTAGAACCAGCAAGGACATTGGCCAAATCGAAGTTAACGTAGAGTCACGTGTAGAGACACATTTATGCATTGTCTCATGATAGTTGCTTTCCGTACGTGCTCTAGTCACGTTCCGTGGTAATGCACACCTCTGACGACTCTAAATGGAGCAAGTTGCAGGCTGAAGATGCTCTTATCTCAGATTTATTAGAGGCGCAAACAAGCCCACTATGTAGATCACCTGACAAACGAATACTGTTTTTATACCACATTCCTTCTTATAATCTGATGTCGCGATAATATATTGCTTCTCAAATATAAAATAGTTTTCAAATGATGCATTACATTTTCATGCTAAAAGTCTAATGTTCCCCAATTTTGAGATTTTAATTTGAATTTCTAATAACTTATTTATAAATATGGATTCGGAGCACTTATTTTTTGTTAGGTATATTATTAAACACTAGTATGTGTTTAATAAAATTAAATGTATATTAGGTAGCGTTAATAATACGTGATATAGTTCCTATTTCTGAATTTAATTTCATTATACGCACTATGTTACTTATTTAAATTGTATTAATTTTCTTCATGGTGTAAATAGCATACTACCAAAAACAATAAACCCGGTCCATCGTTTATTTTTTTGTACGATAGGTTTTGTAAAATGTTTGTTCACTTACATATAGATAGCACAGTCGTGAAATGGACAGAAAGTAGAGAACAAACTGAATTACCCAAAGATAAAAGCTGTTTGTATCTGAAATGTATCGATGATAAAAGTTGAAATATGAACATTATAATGTATATGAATTATATAACTGGCGTTGTTTATGAATGGCCGTCCATTTGTTACGTGTCGCATACCTCGTGAGCCCGAGATGAGCATGAATGTGCGAGGGTGAGTTGGCGTTGCATCCGTTGCATGGTGATTCATTTTATTCTCCGTATGAATTGGCCAAACGAAATGGTACGGCTCGATGTGAAAATGCTGTTTATAGTACATTGAAAACATTACGGAGAAATGTTTTGCAGCCATTGGAGTTTGTGTCGATTAAAAACCTATGCTTTTCTTTGAATACGTTTTTCTGGATACAAGCACACAATGGCGTCTCACACTGCTTGACACTACGCTACAAACTTCTCAGAATAAACCCGGTGACCTTCTATCATGACCATTCCATTTCCATCCACTTAAACGATAATATGCGCACTTGTTTCTTACCTACCACCTGCTGGCTTGCAACTAGTCGCTGTTGAGAGAATAAAAACTCGTTTGCTTTTAAGTAAATTAATTTAAATTTATTTCAATATATTCAAACGCGTCTAATTAATTTCAGCAGCGAAGAGTACAAGCACTAATACGACGACAGATCCTCTCGGGCCGTTGCCGGACGGCTGGGAACAGGCAACGACACCGGAGGGAGAAATATACTTTATCAATCACGCGGCACGGACGACATCCTGGTTCGATCCAAGGATACGTAAGTTTATAATCTTTTACAGAGTACACAAGACCTCAATGGAGTTCTACAGTGTGTTAAAAAAATATGTTTTTCTATTTCCAGCGCAACACTTACAACGTACTCCAGCGGGGAGCGGCGCCGCGGGCGGAGGCTGGGCCAATGCCTCAATACAGGCTTGCCAGCAAAAATTAAGATTGCAGTCACTACAGTTAGAACGAGAAAGACTTAAACAACGCCAGCAGGAGATACTACTCCAGGTTCGTATTATTGGCCACTTACAAATAAGTACTTACACGTATAGTTAGAAGAATTTAAACAAAAAATAATAATTTAAAATCGATAAATTGGAATAAACTCTGAGAGGTTTATTTATTATAGTAGGAATAAATATCAAAAATATTATTAAAAATTGTAATTAAGGAGATCAGAATCTGCCCGTCACTTGCGAGCGCGAAGGCACTCACCGTAAAATTAAAGCAATAAATACATCGAGAAATATACGAGCTCAAGATGCATGAAAATTTCTCCAGTCAGAGTTAATGGCGCGGCAATCCTCGCCTATCGTGGTGGCGCTGCCGGCGGGCGGCGGGGGCGCGGGCGCTGGCGCAAGCACGGAGCTACCGCTGGACCCCTTCCTGTCAGGCTTGACCGACCATCAGCGCCAGGAGTCGGCTGACAGCGGGCTGGGCATGGCCGTCACGCAGTCCTACTCCATGCCGCACACGCCCGAGGACTTCCTCTCCGGCATGGACGACCGCATGGACTGTACCAGCGAGGCCGGCGCCACGCTCGACTCTGCCGACATCACCGACGACCTGGTACCTACCCTCTTAAAACTAAATACTGCTCTATAGAATTTATCCTTATATGCTCTCTGCACTTATATTTACATTATTTTAATATTACTCATATTTGCTACGGAAACAAAAAAGTTTTAATAATTTTTATTTTATAAAATAGCATTCGGTTTTCGAAAGTAGAGACTGGTGAAGTCGGCTCTATTATATAATTATTAAATTGCCAATGATTTCCTTAAATTATATATTTAAACAACAAAAGCACATTTACTAATAAGATTGCACATTTTACATTTACTTAATAGGTTAAATAGGTAATGAAGCTATAAAATTACGAAAGTTAATTAATTTGTGCAATATTATTTTAATGTTAAGAACGAAACCTCAAGTAATAATTTAATGTTACAAACCAGTAAGTAAACTATATGCCCGCTCAAGGTAATATTGTGTTCAATTCCTATTAATTGTCGTCCTTGCTATATTTCCACGAATGCG
The DNA here is from genome assembly GCA_036379175.1 of Heliconius cydno galanthus. NCBI lineage: Eukaryota > Metazoa > Arthropoda > Insecta > Lepidoptera > Nymphalidae > Heliconius > Heliconius cydno. Next base: position 174,026 of record JAKRZM010000631.1, on the reverse strand, counting down.
AATCTTGTACACCTGTGCAAGCTTTCATTATTTATGTAAACAATTTATGCGTTGTCATTTCCCTGATAATAATAATCTATTTTTTATAATTATACAAAATTTACGCTAATTCTAGTAATTTAAATACAGTTGTTACATAAACACTTCTGGCACTTTCAATTAATTATGATAATAAAAAATGTAGAGCAGTTTAAAATAAAGTGCATTCTGTTGATTTTCAGTTGGGAGAATTTACAAATGACATACTACTGGACGACGTGCAGTCGCTCATCAACTCGACGCCCAGCAAGCCCGACAACGTACTCACCTGGCTGTAGAGGACAAAAACACAAATTTTTAAATTAAGTATTATATCGTAACTGTAGAGTACTTACCGCATCAGAATATCGACTTCGTACCCGAGTGTCGGTACGGTCGGACGGTAATGGTGTATATTTCACTCAGTAAATGACAGTAAATAGAGTTACGTGTAAATGATCGGAATATTCATGTATGGATTGTGTGATTTTCGTTAAATGTCTATCAATGTTAATTAAATTTAGCCAATGGTCCTTCAAAATTTATCAAACTACGAAGCAGGGTGAGGTGTGGTCCGGTCGCTTATTATATAGAATTGGCTTTCACGTCTCGGCATTTATCGGAATGAGATACGAATGCGAAATTCTGCATGATAAGTATTCTTAAACATTATTAGTACGCAATTGATTTGCATGCATATGAATATGTACGTTTGTACCATACTTATTTGTACGTCTGTACTTCACATATTTTTCATACTATGCGGGCATTTTAATACCAAAACGTCCAATTAATCAAGCTATATATGATCATAATTGAATATAAAATGAGTTTGATGAGTTTTAAGAGGTAACAGGTGCGCGTGGTGGACAGACGCCGGGTGGCCGAGCTCAGAGGGTCCGCGGTAATTGCAAGCATTCTTTCTTGACCGAAAGAAGTCGAATTGCATTAAGCTAACTGGACAAGCTAGGTTTCCCGTATTCTTTAAAACTAGATTATTGGAAATCCTACTTTCCGCTGAACTCGTCGATGTTATTTGATTAGGACGATTTGTATGTTATCGATAATACTTAGATTGTGATGCCTTCAATGTATCGTGCCTTATTGTGCCTTTATACAATTTATTTATTGTGTTAAATTAAGATTGATATATTTCTACACTTTTACACACGGAATCGTATTAATGTTAAATCAAATGAACTACTTATATACTTTTTGTAGTAACGTGTTTTGTCTACTTACACCGTCCTTGTGTATTTTTCGAGATTATGTTTAGGATAGAGATAGTTGAACGCAAGTTAGTTAGTAATGTTGGCAACTATTAAGTTCACTATTATGATAACGTCGTGTACGATGTATTTGCGTGTGCATGGTGCCACTAGTTAGGGGACTTGGGAGACAACAGTGCTCCCGTAGTCGCTGTTGGAGATACTTTACTGTGAGAGTGCTAGCGCGTGTGTTTGCTGCAAGTGCAATAAGAGCGCCGAGAGAGAACTCGATGTTCAAATGTCTAAGACTAATAATAGTAGCAGTGCAAACTTCAACGTATTTTTTATCTTCTGATATATGCAACTTGTCTTTTATAACGAAAAATTACTCAAAAAATTACGTTTTAGCCCACCTAGTCTTTAGAATTTGTATGAATTCATTTAGACGGTTTGAAAGTAATGTTGAAATTAGGCCTAAAAATTAATTAAAAATACTACATTGAAAACTTTGCCATATTAGTAAAAGTACTTTATTCTTGTAAGTCTTTATTGTAATTTTCATATACATGAATAGCAATAATAGCAACTGTGTAACTATTATAATTAGGTGTAACGGTGCTGGGTTTATAATACAATATTATATTTTGTATTCTGTCGATCCTACGTTGTACTTTATTTTATACTTGTCGTTTAATAATTCTTGTACTCGTAAGTAACAATGCTTTTCATATTGTTCGGTTCATTATTCTATATTTGCTTTATCCTTACCTTTAGATATTAATTTACATCGACCTGTAGAGTCGTTTTTATTTTAAATATGGCTGCGTTTTATATTTATCTTTAAGTAACAAACAAAACATGCACTACATTATGTGAACATCTGTGAAAGCATAGTAGAGGTTATTTTGATAACATTAACATATGAATGTACAACTGTAACATTTCAGATATTAAACATAAAAATTGTATATATGGTGAAATAGGATAAATTATTAAAAAGTATCATTGACACTCAAAATTGTATAGCATCATATATAAAAATACCTTTAAGTTTTCAGGAAAAGTTACTACCACATGTTTTAAAAGGAGTCGAAATCACTAACTAACTTTAAAATATAAATTTTTAAATTAGATAATTATTTAAAACGAATCTAGTAAATCAACTGTTTCATAAAATTTTACCTTAAAGTTGTAAATTTATAGTACGCACCTAAATATCTACTATGTTTTCGTTGCAATTACATAATGAGAAACATTCCATGTTTGCTAACCGTTTGCGACACGCCTCCGGGACTCACAGAATAATATTCGGAACAATATAATAAGTGTAAACTATAATATAGTTTATTTCTTAAGTATAGCCTATATTTTACAAACATATCTTTACAGTCTGACACACGCAAGTTTTCTCTGTAGTGTACATAAATGTGTATCAATGTTATAGCAATGGAATTATAATTAATGTCATTATACTAATTTGCAGTAATTTCATTGTACATAATTTGATATTCTTATAATAAATAAATATTTGTTTTAATATCCATTATCGTTTTCACTTGTCTGAACCCAATCCTTTACAGTTCGGTTTTGTATGATAGCTAGAAAAATTAACAAAATGTTAAAAAACATATAGGTCTTTCCTTTAAAGATTATGCCTGACGTTAACGTTAGCTCTTGTATTAGCCTTTTAATATTAGTACAATTAGCTTTCATTAATTAAACGCAGGTAATCATTATTAGTTTTAACAACTTTAAGAATATACAGTAAATATTTAACAAGCACAAAATGATAGTAATTGGATCTAACTGAATGTAATTTGTACAAAATACTATATCCATTTTACAACAACGAATGTGCAACTTAATTTAAAAGCTTTATTTAAACTGCCATTTATTTCATTGTATTAAATATTTATTATTCATAAATTATCTGTCACCATAGCAAACAAATTAAATTGTTAGTAATGACAAAGCATTAGGTTTTTTAAAAAAATGCAGAAATGTGTTGTTATTTGTTTAATATATCTACTTAATGTTATTAATTTACATGAAATTTGTCATTGCCGCTAGCTGTTTCAAAGCATCCTTCACACACGTCTTCGCACCTGTTAAAGTATACATGCATAAAAAGCTTATTAAAGTTATTTTTTTTTATACATAGAAATCAAAATAAGGTCTACTCAATAACATGCGATGATTAAACTTTTTATTACAATATAGATAAAATGAAAAGGCAATGAGTAGAATAGGCTTATTTATAGGCTGTTTTATGGATGATACAAGATAGAATGAAGACAGGATTAAAAGAATCAGAATAGATTTATAAACAGAAGACAGATTTCCATAGTCCTATAGTTTTTGCACGATTAGTAGAGTTTTATAATAAGTATATATATGTTTTTAAATTAGAAAATTTTAAGCCAATTTTTAAATCTTTGTATCATGCGGTCCCAAATAAAGTTAAGGTGGTGCTTGTCTGGTCGTTGCATATTAAGCGGATGTACATGCACATGCGAAGCTCCAGGCTAGTAATATTAATAAATGTAATATTATTAAATGTAACATTAAGTATACAGGGTGGAATTGTCAGCACCACTTTAAATGAAACCACAGTTTTAACTACCCTATAAAAGCCTAATATAATTCAGAAAAAAAATAATTCCCAAAAATGAAAAAGTTATTTTTACAAACAAAATAAATAATAAAATTATCGTTTTAAAATAAAACGCCATTTGTAAAGTATAACATAGGCACGCACACACTTACCTGTCAAAGCGGCAACGTCGCTTACGTATGTGTGTGTCACACGAAATACAGGTATGGATAAAAATAGTGAAATGAAAAAAAAATCCTACGTCCAAACTATTGAGGTACTGTGATTAATTTTTTTAGCTCTGGGTTTGAAATATTATACCCTATATGCAGTTTCAGTAAAAGGAGCGCTGCCTCTTCCACCTGTATAACACCTAATTTAGATTTTATTTAATGCCAAAAAATGGTAACAAAAAAAGCGGATTTCCCACTATTTGGAAGTCTAGTTTGTGATTTATTTACTTCGTGTATGAATTTAGAGTTTTGGATAGTGGAACCTGACACCCAATTTGTCTAACCAGGCTAAAGAAAATGAAAATAATTTAAATATAAAAATAAACACTGTGGAGGATTTGAATCGCAACTATCAAGTGAATTTATACATTTCTTATTTTCATGGTAGCAAAATCGCAAAATTAAGTAACTGCTAAATTATATACTACATACTAAATACATAAGTATGTCAGAGCATTAATTTATTATATCTTTATAATTATTATTTATTTTATTTTTATTGTATCATAATCAATTGCACACTAACTGCATTGTTATGACACACAACCATTTATGTCTATAGGATGCTCTAGTTTTTGTTTCTTATAAATATTATTAATTTATTAAGTATTGATAGCTAAGCACAGATTATTATTATTTTTGTTAAAAGTATATTTATAAGTATGTAAGTATACTTACATCAGGATTTTTGAAGCGTTCGTCTTGTGGTAACTCTCGTGTAGCGACCAATTGTTTGTAGTATTCTACGGACAATTTAGGTGTTCTTGGACGGTCTGGGTCGTTGATGTCAACGTAGTATAAACCAAAGCGTTCACTAATAAGAAAGCAAAATTATTTATTTATTGAATTAATGTAAAAAAAAATTTGATTAATTTAAATAATTCTATGCAGTCAGCTGCCTCAAAATTACTACTGCATAAATTTATGTTGTTATTACATTATTAATTTTCATTATTGAAACAAAATTGCATAAAATAAAATGAGATTTTTATAATTTATAGTTGCATGAAGTTATATAATATTTGTACATAAGAAGAGATAAATAAGAAATGCTTACGAAAACCCAGCGCGCCATTCAAAGTTATCCATTAACGTCCATAAAGTGTAACCAAGAACTTTAACGTCGTCGTCGTAGATAACGTTCAAAATTTCGGAGAGGTAGTCCTGTAAAGATATAAGAAAAATGATGACATAATTAAAGGTGACATCACAAAGGGATTTTTACAGAAAATAAAACTTACATTTAAATATTGAATTCTGCTATAATCTTGTATATCACCGCGGTCAGAGCATCCGTTTTCAGTGATGTAAATAGGGGGGTCGTTATAGGAACTCTTGCACCAACGCAATAAGTTAGCGAAACCAGTAGGCACCACCTGAAAGCGTATTATTATATATGTTATATACAGAATGAATTGTATAGATTTTAAAACTAATGTTTATTAACTATGAATAGATACAATAGTATCTAAAAAATAAAATTAATCTAATAAGATACGATTTTAGTAATTGAGTTAAAAATAACAATAATTACTCTGAGCCATTCCGAAGCTGAGTCCCCGCCAACTTTTAAGGAAGTAACAGCTCCAATATCTTTTAGCCACGATGGCGACTTTGCATTAGGGTCAACACCAGGTCCTGTGATTAAGTGTGTGGTGTAGTGATTAATACCGAGGAAATCTGAAGTCCCCTTGATTCTTTCAATCCAATAATCGTCAAATTGTTCCAAACGAGATTTAGGAAGACCCTCCGCTTGGCTTTGACGTGCAACATTCTCAATCATGACTGCGGGATAACCTCCTTCTTCAGTAAAAACTGGGTGAGCAAACCATCCAAACTGTAAAAGTAGTAAAAATTTGTTAAAATATTTTTTTAAAATTATTTTCTATATTAACAGAGCTTAAAAATATGCTAAAATAATATACTTTAAATTGATTGGCGACTTCGGCTAGCGCAACTTGCTCTGAGTTATCAGGATCACTTGGCTCATACCAGATGGAGTTAATGGAAATCATGATTCTTCCGTTTTGTACGGGTCTGTAGGTTTCATTATAGAGGTGATAAGATTCAGCGTGAGCCTTTAGTAGTGTGTCACTGCATAAATAGTTTCCAACACCATGACTTTCTATAGCAGGTGCTTTTTTGTCATCTCCATATGCATCTTCACAAATTTCATAAGGCTCGTTGAAGGTGATCCAAGATTTAATTTTGCCTCCGAATTCTCTAAAGCATAGGTCGGAGTAATCACGGAAGTAATCAATCATTTTCGGATTGGCCCAACCACCCAAATCTTGAAGGGTTTGCGGTAAGTCCCAATGGAATAAGGTTACCTATACGAAACAAAAACTTAATGATTCAAATTAATCTTACATTGAATATAAGTAATTATATAAATTATAAAGTAAAATCAGTTATTTGTAAAAAATATTATATACTATACTTTGGAAGTAGGTTAATTCTAACAACAGTTAATATCATTTTTCAACAAACAAAAGAATCAACAAATATTTGAACGGTAATAGTAGTTAAAGCTCCAAGAGAGACTGGCTCAAATTTCTCTCTTTTTTATATAGGCTTTAATATCTTTATATACTCACACATATTTATAGTTTATGATTAGGTATACAAGATTTCTTAAATAAATTCGTCATAAAAAATATTTGAAAATTACCAAAGGTTCAATATTTTTCTCAGCTAAAGCATCAAGAAGAGCGTGGTAATAGCGGATGCCATCGGGATTTACATAATCAACGCGGCCAGTAGGCAAAATTCTAGCCCATGACAAAGAAAACCTGAAAGACATAAAACATATTTAATATAAAATCTCTTTGTTGAACAAAAAGGTAATAAAAAACTTAAAAATCGTAAAATTCAATAAGACATTCCTATCCTAACCTGTAAAAATCAACACCGAGATACGCCAGTTCATCTACGTCTTCTTGATATCTGTTGTAAGAGTCGCAAGCGACATCGCCGTTGGTCCCATCTGCGATCATCCATGGTCGCGTGTGCGTCAGACGATCCCAAACATTTTCGGATTTACCTTTACAAGTTTAATATTAAATTAAACATCGATTATTCTTTTTTTATGTTGTAACCCGCATGTGGAAACCACACCCACCCACTTTTCGCTCTATTTTAAAAACATCGTGTGTTTATCTTGTTACCAGAGTGAGGAAATGAAAATATAACCTTATTTAAAAATTCTATAATAATATACTTATTGCAAAATAAACGCCATAACAACTGTATAAAAATAGCAAACGTATGTGTGACTTGTTTGTTTCTAAAGGCTTAAGCTAAAGTTATCAATGTGTCAGTAGGTACGNAAACTTCGTTACTACAAATGCTAGAAGTCACAAATTTTGCATAGACGTCACTAGGACGTAGTCATGGAGACAGAAATTAATAATAACATAGTTCACGCGGGTGAAACCGCGAGCGGGCCGCTAGTGTAATATATGAAGGAAGAGTAAATCGTTTATATTTAAAGTTGACTGTGGGTACTTAAGTATATATATTTTTTCTTACCGCTGACATTCCAAGCACCCTCTATCTGATGAGCTGCTGTGGCCACACCAAATGTGAATCCTTCAGGAAATTTTGTGTGGTGTGCTAGCGTCCTGGAAATTGTTATTACGAGTATACTTTAATATTTTGTACACCATATTGTACAAAATAAGTAGATACATTTATAAATGTATAAACACATCTACTATCCTGAAATTGGTACGGAACCCTACGCGGGCGAGTCCGACTCGTACTTGACCGGTTTCTATATATAGATAGGCTGATTAATATTTAATACTCGGGTGGAAGCGTCTGCGCTCCATTTACTGGAGCAGCATATAGGGTAAAATATTTCAACCTATACTTAAAAAAAAATCCAGATAAGTACGTCAACGGTTTAGACGCTGATTTTTTTAATTAACAATTAGACTTTGTGGCTGATGTAATAAATAGTATTGATAATGGTTGAATTTAAATATACGAGTATAATATTGGTTAGTACTTATACATTTAATTTCTTTTCGCAGTATAGAACTATAGATAAATATTTTTATTAATGTAGTCTAATTAGTTACCTAATGTCAATTAAGATATGAAAATTTGTCCTTAATATAACCGTATAGTTAATTACTGTTTATCTCAAACTTCTATATTTTTATAATAATATAGGAAACTACCTAATGGTAGGTATTAAAAAAGTTGTTTAACTTCTAAAAAAAAACTGAATGAAAATTGAAAGCAATAAATAAGTTTTAAATTAAAGGTGCGTTGGTTTTAATTTTATTTAAGCTTTAGGAAACTTTGCAACACAGGGCGTGCTCTTAGAAAATTTAATTTGTAATTGTAATTTGTGTATAATAGTAGTAAATAATAGGGGACAGAAATCAATTATATGTACTTCTCCTTTCTTTCGAGTTAAACTGTCTCCTTTAAGTGTCACAAAGTAACACTATAGAGAGAAAGTTATAGTTGCGGGAGACGTAGCCCAAAATATGGTAATCGAAATACTTATGTTTAATCGATTTACTTATAAAATAAAAAATCTATTCAAATTAAAAAAAAATAAATAAAGAGTATCTATTCAAATGTAATAAAAAATAAGTTTTACGAATAAATTTATTATGACAAATTAATATATATCTATAGATAAATATATCAATTATTATTTATTTTGTAGCCTCCTAATATCTTTGAGAAGTTACAGACAAACTAGTTATTTAACTAAAGGTGACTTTTTCATTTTACCTAAAATAAATTTATACGATACTCTGGCGAAGTCAGGAAGAATCGTTAGTTCATAATAAACAATTAAGTTCTAAATGGCGAGGACGTCAATAACGGTGATAATAACTTTTGTATTTAAAGGAAAGGTATTTAAAGGTGTTCATTGATTTTGGAGTGCGGTGTCGACGAAGGTAGAATAAACAAACAGTAGGTACTTACGAATGAGCAAGAGCTAATAGGGCAATAACAATAACTGTTGTCGCCATTGTGCCGTGCAGCGGTGACGACTTGCTTCGCTGTACTGCTGATTTGGCGTGCTTCTTTTATTTTGAGTGTTGTGCTTCCCGTTATTCGGTAATCTTGAGTGCCTACCTACAGTTGTCAATTTTAAGAGAAGATAAACTCATAAAAATATACTTTACACTTATCTATCACAAGAAAATAATATAATACTTATTGCAGTGGGCGTCAGTATCAATCTTCAGGTATACTATGTACATACTTCAGCATCATTATTTAAAAAGAAATACAGTCGAATTGATGACCTCCTTGTTTTTGAAGTTGGTTAAAAAAATATATTTTTGCAGTTTTTTTTTAAATTGCGATTACAAAGTTACCTGCTACTATATGTTTCAATGTTTGTATTTCAGAAATATGTTTGTATATATTTCTGTACGTTGGCCTCTTTAAATTTCACCTTCACATAATGGTGAGTATGTAATTCGTTTTTTAACATCTCTATCTTTTTAATGGCATATAATTCACAATTACAGTAATTAAATATCCATTAGTTGTTTTTTTAGGCCAGTAGTGGCGCAGATGCACAAAGTGTGTCTGTAAACGATACTGGTTGTAGGTTCGATCCTCACTCGAGGAAATGAAATATTTATTTAGTACATTTATTCGCTCTGGTGTCGAGTCGATGTCGAATTCCGCCACACAACACGAAATTCCTCCAGAATTCGGAATTCAGAATTCTAGCCTAAAAAATAACTAAATATCTTATAATGAAAATATAATCAAATATAATTGTTTTTTGGGTCTAATATTATTCAAATCAGTTTAACTAATATGTATGGGTAAAATGGCGACCACAACTGCATGGGTTTTGTAAAAAAGTTTAAATGTACATAAAACCAAAATATAGTTCGCATATAATATTTGAAAAGATATAAATATCTTATCGCCCCAGCAACATACATAATATATGCTGTTATAGTGGCAAGTTCAAATGGACGAAGTCTGTATCCTATAGTACGTGTAGGTACGTGTACGCTGATGTATTGTAGACGCACTGAAGTTAGCTGATGATGGCTGCACATATTTGATTTTAGGATTTTTGCTTACTTTCATATTTTAGTGAGCAAATGTTCAGAAAGCCTAACTTCAGGGCGGCCACTTGTTGACCGTACTGTTACTTTTCGGTATATAAATAAAATTCGTATTTACGAATCATCAAGCAATCCCTGCATGACGCAAAGGTAATCTACGGAGGTGGCGAGTGAATGAGTTAGCAGAATTCCACGAGTGAGTACTTCTCGAACCTTCCACATGTTTGCCGGCGTGCTGGGTTGGAACGCAACGGAGAGTATGCGCTGGAATATGCCATGTGGTAAGAACCGCCAAGGCTCGTTAAGCCACCAACTGCAAACATTGAAAACTTTAGAAGATTTTTTATACTCATAAATTTTTCACATTTTTCAGAGTGAGCATTGAAAATTATAAATAAATCACATTTTCCGCTTATTAACTTTAGTGAGAAACCACGAAGAATACAGGGTGGAAGAGGCAGCGCTTCTTTAACTGAAACTGCATATAGGGTAAAATATTTCAATCCCAGAGCTAAAAAAATTAATCAAGGTACCTCAACAGTTTGGACATAGGATATTTTTTTCATTTCACGATTTTTATCCATACCTGCATTTCGTGTGACGCACACGTAAGTGTACGACGTTGCCGCTTTGACATGTAAGTGTGTGCGTGCCTATGTTATACATTACAAATGGCGTTTTATTTTAAAACGATAATTTTATTATTTATTTTGTTTCAAAAAATAACTTTTTCATTTTTGGGAATTATTTTTTTTCTGTGGTAACTGTGGTTTCATTTAAAGTGGTTCTGACAATTCCACCCTGTATATTTGGTGTAATCAAGTATTTTGTGAGAAAAATACACTATTATTATATTTTTTCCTCATTTTTTTCCATTTTCCGCTTTCCGCTTAAAGTTTAGTAATGAACCGTTAAAGTTAGTAGTTGGTACTTAGATGGATTTTTAAAAAGAAGATTAATTAAATAAAATATAAAAGTATATATAAATACCTTAAAAAGAGGCTTTCATATATGAAGTAAGTAATGGCTACGATGAATAAAGGATAAAGCAACGGCAGAGTGGCGATGAGACATAGGAGTAAGGTTCCAATAATTTTGAGAAAAGTGGGAAATGGTGCTCCATATCGCCATAGAGAGTAAACATCTCTGCTAAATTCAACTATCAGTAATCGTGCACGTCCCAATCTATTTGCTGCTCGGAACTACAAAGAAAATAGTGTCACTTATATAAAAAAAATATAAAAAATAGTTGAATTTATTATTTTTTTTCGATGTCGTTTGAAAATATAAAATTTAAGTTGAAAATATTTCAAGGTTCTATGATTTATTTTTTCAGTATCATGCTTTATTATAAATAGCAGGGTGGACAGCTCTATTCTTTACTTTTCGAATTGCGAGTGGCGAAACTCGAATGTGGTTACGGGTTAACAGAGCGGGAAAATGCAAAAAAAATCATTGCCCGAAGTGGACAACGAACTATTAATAAATAATTAATTAACGTGTCCGTATCGTTACCACTGTGATAAGATGGCTTTCATTTTGTTAACTAATTAATATAGAATGTATCAATGTTATGGATGTAGTCTACATTTTTTGTTAATTCCGTTCTTTTAAAAAGCAAGGTAGTCTAAGAACCCTACTAACAATATTTTATATGGCGAACATCTCATAGTATTTTTTATATATTTGTGTAAACATTATATTCCTTATCTTTTATATACAATTTTGAGACTTTAATCTTAATATTTTACCCTACTCGTTTTTATCATGGTCACTTCGTCTTTTCATTTCAAATACACGTTTGATTTACATAAACTGTGATAAAACCGCGGAACAGTTACAAATGTCTTTAATTTCTTATGAAAATTGCCTTAAATATATATTTATACTTTAGTCAAGGGCAATAAGGCACTAAAATTAATCGATAACATAATATAAACATTTAATCTATTCTTGTAGTAAACGGATATTTATTCAATTTCTTTTCGTTCATATTAGCTACTGTTTAGATAATCGTTCTTATTATTGGTTAGAAAGTATAAAGCAATATTAAGTTAAATATGATAATTCATTATCATTTAATTTTTTTTGCATAAAAAGAACTCACTTCAAGCATGAAGGATTTGTTACTGCGCTTGTAAGGTTTCATTGATAAATTTACTTCATATGTTAATTAGTCCGATGATGATATTTATTTTACTATCATTTTCCAACAAGTTTTTTTTAAGAAAAACATTTTTACTTTTTTCACATTTTTGACAATATACACAATTGACAACAATAACAAAATAATCAAACCAACTGTATATTTGACACTTCAACAAGATGTTTATTAATAGATTTTCCGTAAAATAATTTAAAAAGATACCCGTAAATTTTATTTTATGTTTATTAAATATGAAAGAAATATATCAAATATAATATTTACCAGAAATGTCAGTGTTTTTAAAACAGAAAGGCCAAATATTTTTTGTGCGACTGCCTCTATTAAATACTAAATTTACTCGTAGATAGACTTCTTAGCTTGTTTGTTGCCAATATTTTTTGTTTAAAACAAAATATTTTTTATAATGTAAATTATCTTGTTTTACATATATAAATCGTAAGAATATTTGACTAGCTGATTATATAAGAAATATTAGGAAAATTTTGTTACTTCTAAGTAGGTAATTTGAATATTTTGTTAATTTGCTGATGAAGGACTTTTATCAATCCAAAAATGGTAATTAAAAGCTCTTCCGCTTTTATATGACCGGTTATATGTATTCTAGTACGCAATCATTCAAATCCTAGTCACATTTAGAGATATTTTTTAAACCAAGTACAAGTAATAGAATATTACAAAAACAAAACTAATATTTTCGAAATATAAGCTCATATTTTTGCTTCAAGCCTGATTGGAATGCAAATTTCGATGAATCCACATAAGGCTAAATCAATCTTTTAAAACCAATAAAAATGCTTAATATTTAGTTTATATTTTTGCAGATAATATTATGAACAAATTAAATAGCTTTCAATGATGCTGTGGAGAGGTTTTGGTTTAACCTCTACTTTGAATGAATATGTATGAGTGAGTAGTATGTACTAGTAATATGACTGAGTGTGCCGTGATAGTGCTGGCTCACATTTGCTGTCAAATTTAAACAATGCTTTAGCTCGTAAAGTGTCTAATGGTTAGAGCCTTCTATCGTTGTGATCGTGACTAAAAACCGTTAAGAGATTCAGAAATAACAGTGTTATGAAAGTTAAATTTGAAATACATGAGTTTTAATATATTATACTGTTACAATGGGGGCCGAAATACTATAGCACTTCATTAATAAGAATGTTAAATACATCTCACATATAACTTAGTGTTATGATACTATTTTTTGTTAAACGAAATAATTGTAATTTATATAAATACTGGTGGACCTGAACGCGGCTACGCCCGCTTGAACTATACGAATATTTATTAAATATATTTATGAAATTATTTTCAGTTTTCAATAGAGAGATGCGTTAAGCAAGTTCATTTTGGGTGACGTTTTGTAACAACAAACTTTGCAAATCGTTGCTTAGCAACGACGGTTGTTATTAACATGGCGGAATAAATTGCATGTCAAATTAATAAGTATTTTAATATATTGGTATATATCGATAATATTACAAATATGAGAAAAAAAAATATCCTATGTTCATCCCGAGATCCGCGGTTAGCGGCCGAGATTAGCGGTTTGGCCCTGATTGCGTAAAAGACAGACAGACAGACAGACAGACAGAGTTACTTTCGAATTCATAATATAGGTATGGATAACAATTCTAAGTGGAGATCGTATCCACAATCACGCTGTATTAGATACTGTTCTACTTCGATAAGATGGCGTGCGCAATAATATTTTAAAATAGATTAAAATTCTAATCAATGAATGGTTTATTAAATTTCTAATATAAAGCGCATTTGAACTTAGGTGGTCTGTTCGATAACACTAAAACAACATGTTTGAGCTAGACGTGTCGATAAAACTTGCAACTACATTCTAATAATAAATGTAGAGTCAAAGTGTCTACGTGATACGTATATTATTATTATTTAATAATTCTTTAAGCCATTTATTTCTAAGTGTTCCATTTGAAATAACGCTAACTAAGTTAAAATGTTGTGGCTGTACTTACTTTTGTTACTGGGACTACTCACAGTGTTACATTTTTGGTTGAACGGTGATGAAGAATTTAATAAGATTCCAGGACCAAAAGGAGTGTTCATATTTGGAAATGCTTTTGATTTTATATTGGATCCAGGTGAGAATAATTTAATTTCATTACTCATATAAAAATGAAAGAATTTGATATAATACATTATAATTATATACATTATATTAGATAATGGACATATTGTGTGTTTTGTTTTTAATATTATTAAACGTTAATTTCAGTTCCACTGTTTACATATTTACGTCACTTGGCAAATAAATATAAAGATTTATTCAGACTTCGAATATGTGGTATGAAAGTTGTATACATGCACAATCCAGAGGATGTAGAGGTAAATTTATTTCACTTTTTCAACATTAGATTGCCCTTTTTGTTTTGGCATTGCTTATATGATATTTTTCATAGGTACAGTGTTTCTATTTATATATTTTATTAGAGACCCGCACGCACTTCACCCGCTGGAAATACTTTTATTAAATATAACTTTCCATTTTTCGGATTTTTCCTTCATTTGTACTGCAACATCTCACTCCTTGCTAAATTTGAAATTTGTAGGTCTACGGGAAATATCTTATAAGATTTTGACGAATAAAGTTGACAAACTTAAGTTTGCGGCTGTATACATTCGTTAAGTATTAATTGAACTACAAATATAACTTTAATGTTCTTTTTATCTATAAATTCACAATTTTTTAGGAGAAGAAAGTGATCCTGTAAGGGTTCCGATTTTTCGGTTTGAGATACGGAACCCTAAAAAGTAAGTGTATATGGAGAGAGTTAATTATAAATAAAATAAATAATTGTGTCATTTTAGCAGGTTACAAATCTTATCCATTAGGTACAATAACTTTTGACCCACTGATACACTCTACGTTAAGTACAGTTCATTAGAAAAAAAAAGAAATAACGGTAACGGTTCGTTCTGTACACGATAGTACAAGTATGTACCTATTATCTGCATTAAACTACGAGTAAATACGAAGGTCATGGTATGGTCTTTAATTTTCAATAATTCAGGTTATTCTATGGTAGCAACATAATTTTTGTACTCAAATTAACAACGAAACGAATAAGCAGATGAATTTATTTTTGTATGTATAACGATTTTATGTATTTTCTTAAGATATCATCAAAATATAAGAAAAAAACAAAGTGTGTTTCCACGTTGCATTATAATTGCCATTTAATTATATACACAGATAAATGTTACATAAGTCATTATTAACATAGATTAAAAAATATCGTTATAATATGTTTGTATAAACTAGAACAAAGCGCAGTTGAATTTAAGAGGTCTCTCCGATAACACTACGTAAACGTTTACATAAATATTTGATCTAACAGTGTCGTGACTATAATACGAACCTCTGTCAATATATCTTGTATCTCATTGTAATTTTAATATATTATTAAGATTTGTTTAAAATGTTATAATTGAAACTATTCAAATGTGGCTTTTCATAATTTTCTTGTTGGGAGTCCTCAGTCTGTTATACTTTTATTTATACCGTGATGAAGATTATGAAAAAATTCCGGGACCAAAAGGAATATTTCCCTTTGGAAATGGTTTTGATTTTTTAATGGATAGCGGTAAGAATAATTTAATTTAGTTGGTCATTGCAAGGAAAAAAATATTTAAAAGTTCAACTTACTTTAATATGACTAAATGTAATTTCAGTGCCGCTATTTAAATATTTTCGTCACTTGGCAGCTAAATACAAAGGTATATACAAACTTCGATTAGGTAGCATGAAGACTGTACTCTTATATAATCCAGAGGACGTAGAGGTAAATTTCTTTTATCGTTTTTTTATTTTATTTTAAACAGAAGATATGATTTAGCATTATCCTGTGAGGGCAAAAATATTTTGGAAATTTCTAAAAAACGTAATCAAGACCTCTATACATTATAACGCGAAATTTAAAAAATGATTTACTATTCTATACAAGGCTAAAAAGGACGACTAGGTACCTACTTCAATGTTATTAAAAGTATGTTGGTCGTTTTAGTTTAATTTTTTTTTCGTGCAATATTGAAAAGTTTTTATCATCAAGTAAATAAGTACTGTAAAATATTAAATCTGTCTACACAATTGCCTTTTCGGATGTACCTTAGAGTAGCTCATGATGAAAACATATTTAGTTTACGACTACTAAAATTAACTAATATATATGTCAATTAACATGAAATTTAATGATATTTAAAAAATAATATAAAATATATAATAGTAAGCTGACGCAAGTACCTACTCACAATTTTATCAAACTGTAAGTACTGCCGTTATCTTAATTATTGATTGTACTTGCATTAAAAAAAGCAAAAAAAACACACTTTTTATCAATAATTAAGGATCTCTGTGATTTCTTTGATAAAAAAATATTTTAATGTAATGAATTATTTTATTTGACGCCATCATAGCTCAGTGGAACAGCGGATGTCTTTAAAGGCTACGTTTTTGGGTTGGGAAAACACACTCGGGAATAATTACTTTGAAATCATTTTTATTTACAAAACACGGGGTTAAGTATCGCTTAACTTGAAAATTTCGTCAAAAGTAAGGAGTTCTGCCTCTGCATGAAGTAGAAAATTATATTTTCCAAATAATATTTTACCTAAGAATTAGTTATTTAAGGTGCACTAAGTTTTAACTCATAAGAGTTAAAACTTAGTGCACTATATCCACATTAATGTAGCGAGTAAATGCACATAAAACAGAATTTTAAAAGAGGGTATTTCAATGTGAATATTGTAACCTTAGTATAAATGTACCTACATTATTTATTATTAATAAAAGTTCGAACCAAAAAAATGTCAAAAAATAATTTATTCATGTCTCTACAAAAAACTCTACCTGTTACATTTTTTGTCATACACAGCGTTCATTTAAATAATATTTAAAATGTCCTTGTCCTAAAAAAATCTAGCCAAAGTTTAATTAATGAAATGTATATCAATTATTAATGTAAATTTTCAATTATTTATGAGATAAAAAATACCTTAGAACTTAGATATATGTATATACATTTACCATCACATTCATACTATTGAAGAAAACCTTATAAAAAAATACATTATCATATTCTAGTGAATGTGATAATGTATTTTTTATTTAGCTACAGAAAATGTCAATAAATCTTCCTTTAAAAAATTTCCATCTTTATAATTTTACAGTAAATTTAAAAGTTATCAAACTCGATATACTATGTGGTAATATAATTACATTTACATATATTAAGAAGCAATTGGATCTATGAAGTAAGCAAAAAACTTGTTTGAAAGATTGTAATTATTATATACAACGCCCCATTTTTGTTTTTAGTAATGTAAGTAGAAAAAAAATAGGTAAA
This sequence comes from Heliconius cydno galanthus, assembly GCA_036379175.1. NCBI lineage: Eukaryota > Metazoa > Arthropoda > Insecta > Lepidoptera > Nymphalidae > Heliconius > Heliconius cydno. The sequence goes on along the minus strand of JAKRZM010000631.1, from coordinate 156,364 downwards.
TGTTCAATGATAATTAAATCCTATTTCTTTTTTTTATTTACAGACTCTTTTGACTAATACAAAATATAATGAAAAAGGCTACCTCTATTATTTCCTTCGTCCGTGGTTAAACGATGGTCTATTACTAAGTAGCGGTAAGATTTTTAATATTCAATATTTAACATTAACATAATTAATAAAATTAATATATATATATATATATATATATATATAATACCAAGGTATTCATGTAGAACCCAGTGTCAAGACACTTCGTTCTCCTCTTTCCACTCGAAGTAGAGACGTAGCGTCTGGATTGGCGAACCGTTACAACTATTTGCCTTCGTGTTTTTAGTAGTTGTTTTTACGTTTAATAGTATTTGAAATATCTTGACTAGAAAGAAACATTTTTTAACTAACATATGTATGTTTTGCCACGTATAATTTACAATGAATACAAATATTTCAAAAATATAATCTTATAGGTAGTAAGTGGTATGAACGAAGAAAAATTCTTACTCCTGCATTCCATTTCAACATCCTCCGTCACTTCAGTGAAATTTTTGTCGAAAACACAGAAAAATTGATTAAAAGCCTTGACGCTGAAGTTGGTAAACCAGAGACAAATATTTATCCGTTTATAACAAGCATGACCTTAAACTCAATATGTGGTAAGTTAATCTAATTTTTCGTCTTATTTAGAAATATCAACCTCACGCTATATCTCGCGCATAGCAGGGTGTAACCTAGTGTTAAGACACTCCATTCTCTATTTTCTGCCAATTTTTTCGATTAGTTGTGCGTTGAGTGGGGGAACTCAATGTCGGGCTTTTGCATTGGTACAAGAGCTAAGAAATACAAATATTAATAAATAGTCATTCAAACCCCCGAGTGTGGATTGAACCCTTAACCGCCGTTTCAGTCACACTCAATGTCAAATTTTCGAAATAAATTAAGAAGTATATTACATCTTTTTCCAAATATTTTTTGAATAATTTAATTTGATACTAATTCGTCCAACCAATTACTTACAGAGACAGCCATGGGAACGTCGCTAGACGCCGAGACCTCAGGGATAGGTCAGCGTTATAAATATGCGATACATACACTGGGAACATATCTACTTTATAGAGGAATACGAATTTGGTTACATATTAAATTTCTTTTCGATTTAAGTTCAGTTGGTCGCAAACAGAAGGATTTATTAAATTTACTAACCACATTCCGCAATCGCGTAATTAAGCAACGCAGAGAAAATGGTAACTACAAAGATTTGTATTCCGAAATAGTAAATGATCCAGAACAAGAGTTTTACCGCGGTAAGAAGAGATTGGCGATGTTAGACTTATTGTTAGATATTGAAGAACAGGGCAAAATAGATATAGAAGGTATTAATGAAGAAGTTGATACTTTTATGTTTGAGGTAAGTTGCTTTATTTTTTGTTACTACATGATACAAATATATTAAAGAATTTACAATAAATACATCATTTATTTAATAATCTGTAATGACGACCTGTTTATTATGTAATAATTCGAAGGTCTCTCTCTATAAAAGGACATGTCAAAAGAAAAAGTTTACAGAAGAGCGGAATAGAGGTTCATGTTGCTCTATTATCCACATTCTTCTTCCTCCTGGCATTAATCCCGGCTATTGCCAGGGTCTGCCTTCCTACTCAACCTACTCCACTTTGCTCGGTCTTTTGCGTCCTCGGTGGTTAGACCATTGGTTCTCATTTCCTGCGTCACGACATCCAACCAGCGCTTCCTTGGGCGTCGGGTAGGTCTCACTCCAGAAACTGATATAGCAAGGCACTTACATCCGACATAGTTCTTAGGCCGGCGGCTATTATCCATATTCACATTTATAATTTTATATAATATTTTTTAAAATTTAATTTGCGCTTATAATATATTTTTTGCCATAATATCTACATCATATATTTAATTACTCCAGTCTGCTAAATATGTAATTTAAGATATTGTAAAACAGTTGCGAGCATTTTTATTATTATTTCCTTTGTTCGTCATAATAAAATTTTTAAAATGCTAAGATACTCATCATGCAATATCTCAATGTCATCGGAAGTTGAAAAGATATTAAAGATTGTGGGAAATTTTAATTATTACGAGTCCTTATATGTAATATATGTATTGTTCGTCTTATATTGTTTTAGGGGCACGATACAACATCAACAGCACTTATTTTCTCTCTGATGTTGCTAGCTAATAATCAAGAAGAACAGGTAAAGATTGCCTCAAAATTAATTAAATACCATAATATAAATAAATTTAATTAATATTTAAATATTTTATACTGTTTTAGAATAAAGCATTTGAAGAATGTTACCAAATATTCGGCACGTCCAAACGAACGGCTACCATGAACGACTTAGCGGACATGAAGTACTTAGAAAGTTGCATAAAAGAATCACTAAGGCTTTATCCACCTGTATATTTTATATCAAGAAAATGTAGAGAAGAAATAAAATTAAGTTAGTATTATTTTTTTATAATTATAAAAAAAAATCTATTTTGTACATATACAATGTATGTATGTACATTGTATCTATAATACGTATGCTGATATATCATAAGGTATGTTCATAGGTCATTTAAAGTGGTGATGACAAAAATACTCTGTATATACCTAAGTATATTCGTAAGTACTACGCTATATATTATTTTTATTAAGCACGTAAGCAACTTTTCCTAGGCTCGGTATTTTAATATTGTTTAATTTCTTTCGCTCAGTCCCAATATGATTTTACAAACAAAATTACATTTTTGTACAACATAAATTTTATTTTCTTAATCGCATTCTTTTAAATTTTACTTTTAATTCGAGGACATGTGCAATCATGTATAATATGACTCTTATAATCGCGATATCTCAGGAATGGTAACTGTTAGGAAAAAAATATTAGTACCATTTTTGTAGATAATTTTAAGATCTACAACATTGGTTTGAAGTTTTTTTCGATAAAACTTACCGTTTTCAAGCAAAATCCAAAAAGCCTCAAATTTTGACCTTTGACCTCGAATAACTTTTTAAGCACACATAGGATCGATGGGGACTTTTAAAACTTGATTCGTAATGGTAAACTATAGGTCTCCACCAAAATTTGGCTCTCCGGGAATTTTTGTTATTTCAAATGTCTATATTGACCGGACTACATTCAGAAGTAAGATGTGTTTCATGAATCAAACGTTAACTAAATATCTCATAAATCAAAAGTCTAAAGATTTGATAGAATTAGAAATGACCATATTCTAAAAAGAAAGATGTCTAAAGTAAGCGTCATAGGTGGAAGTCGCTTAGATGAAGTGACATAAAGCGAGACAGAATAGAATAGAATAAAATATCAACTAATATGTGTATAGGTTTTTTTGTGGAAAAGCCTACATGCATATAACTTTTAATAGCGTCAATGCTTATAAATATATTTTGTTTTGTTTAAGAAAACTATAAATGTCCAGCTGGAGTTGACTGTACTGTTTTAATTTTTGACTTACATCGTCGGGAAGATCAATTTGTGGAACCACTCCGATTTCGCCCAGAGAGATTCATGGAAGCGCCTACTTGGCATCCTTTTGCATACATACCATTTAGTGCTGGCTCGAGGAATTGTATAGGTAATATCATTGTGTCTTATTATAAACCAGTAGTAGTACCATTAAAAACAATATAAGTAAATAAAATTTATTTTAGATTGTCATAATATGTAAAAACATATATTTCTTATTTTCGAAAAAGAAAAAGTATATATCTTCTTTTAGAAGAAATATACCTGTTTATGTTTTTAAATAAGTATAATAAAACTAATAGATAATATTAAATAATTTTATTAAAATTATAGATTAAATTACATGTTTAATCGTTTCCTTGTTTTTACCAGTATTCTGTTACTTAATAGATATTAATGGAAACTGGAAAGGAATATATTGACACAATCATTGTTTTGGCCTTGGTGTCTCGCCTTATGTTTACTTTATTTATTTATTGGAAATAAATAAATCCAATATTTCATTGTTTTATAGATTAAGATTATTACAAAAATATATAATAATATTTTAATTCCAGTGTGGCGCAGTGTAACGGTATCTAACTGTAAACATGATGATTATGGGTTCAATCCAATTCCAGTTCCTTGAAGACATTAACTATTTCCATTTCCCCATTCTGATATGACAAAGTGCGGCATTGAGTTTCATCACTACCATTTCTGCCTGCCTGTCTCGGATTCTTGCGAAAAGCTGGTGCTATTTTAGGTCGCTTAGCCTGCCCTGTTATATGTAAAAATATGTTATGATTATGTGTGTATATGCTATGATATTGATTTTATATCTATTTCTTGATGTTGGTTTCAGGTCAAAGATTTGCAATGATAGAAATGAAATTGGTATTATCGGCAGTACTCCGTAAATTTCGATTGTTGCCTGTTACTAAACCTCAAGATATTAATTTCGTTGTCGATATGATTTTGAGAACTAATGATCCTATATACGTGAAATTTGAAGCACGATAAAGTGGAAAAACATTTTGGAACTACAAATGCTAGATTAAATAAGATGGGAACATAAAAATATGAACAAAATAATATTAAAATTGAGATATAACATAAATATATTTTTAAAATCATTGTCTTTCTATTTTTCATACTCAAATAAATCACAATAATAAGAAATTGGAAACAATTACAAAAGTTACATGAAGCCTAATTAAACGTCAAAATGACGTATACTATCTTCATTACACAAAAATGACGGAACCTGCCGAGATGGCGCAAGCATGTCCTGCGCGGTCTCGACAACTCCTGAATTGGTTCGGGAGTTTGCAGCAATCCGATGATACACGTGAAAAAAAAATCACAAAGGCCTAAAATACCAGAAATGAAGATTCTCAGAATAAAAAAATTAGGGACTTTCTAGATAATTTTATTATCTTGTTTGTGTCTCATCCAATTTTATGATATACTGTAGGTAATATTACAAAAAAAAAAAACAGTAAGTTATCAATAAATTTTTAGCACACATGAGATCAAAGGGAAATTTAATATTTTATTTGTAATCGTAGTCTCTACAAAATTCCTTTGTGCATTAATCGTACCTACTAATAAAATAGTCACCGAACTATAAGTAAGCGGATTAAACGATAGTCTTTTAAGACTATCTAGATTTTAAAAAAAAATCAACTGTTTATTTTTTATATTAAGTTGCTTGTAGTCTGTACATGAAGAAAATTCAAGAAAAAAAATTATGGAAATGAAAAAATTGTAGCAACATAATTGTATTATTTTTTATTTTTATCTGTCTGTTTATACACACAACTTTGAAAGTACTGTGAATGATTTTTTTTAATATACCTATAGGCTATAAGTTCACGCGAAGGTCGCAAAGCATTATTATAATTTATAGTTCTGTAAAACGTTTTCCATCCATCCATCCATCAGCCTTTTAACGTCCACTGCTGGACATAGGCCTCCCCTAATTCTCGCCACTCCGTCCGGTCCTGCGCCCTATGAATCCAGCGGATTTCCGCTGTCTTTGTAAGGTCGTCGGTCCACCTGGTTGGAGGGCGGCCTGTGCTTCTTTTGCCGAGACGGGGTCGCCATTCGAGGACCTTTCTTCCCCATCGGTTGTCGGCCCTCCTGACAATATGGCCTGCCCATTGCCACTTCAGCTTACAAATTTTGAGAGCTATGTCGGTAACCCGCGTTCGTCTACGGATTTCATCATTACGGATTTTGTCGCGTAGAGAAATACCAAGCATAGCCCTCTCCATCGCTCGCTGAGCCACTTTGAGCCTGTGGATAAAGCTTGCAGTGAAGGACCACGTCTTAGCGCCATAAGTTAACACTGGCAACACACACTGGTTGAAAGTTTTTGTCTTCAGGCATTGAGGGATACTAGACGAAAAGATATTTTGTAGTTTCCCAAACGCTGCCCAGCCGATTTGGATTCTACGAGTGACCTCTCTCTTAACGTTAAAACGTTTTACAATTAACTAATTATGTATAATAAATATAAATTGAAGAAAAAAGATGAAATAAAATAATAAATAAATAATATTATATTAATAACACCATAGCGAGTAGTGACATTAATAGTCGAGACACAAATGGGTCTGGAGTGTCGACTCTCGACTGAGTTGATTACAGGTAAGTATATTTCATTCTCTAGATTCATTCTATACATTCTAATCTACTACTATACATTCTAATCTATATATATAAAATCGAAAGGTCACTCACTCATCACGAAATCTCAGAAACTACATGTGCTAGGAATCTCAAATTTTGCATGGACGTCACTTATAGGACGTAGGTGCTCGCTAAGACAGGAATTTGTAATATTCGACTTCTAAAGGGTTGTTTTTGGGGTTGAAAGTTTGTATGGAACTTCGTTACTACAAATGCTAGGAGTCTCAAATTTAGCATAGACGTCACTAGGACGTAGTCATGGAGACAGAAATTAATAATAACATAGATAACGCGGGTGAAACCGCGAGCGGGCCGCTAGTGTTTTATAAGTCCCTGTGTTATTTCATTCATTCATTTTATGCCTTCATTCAATTTCAGAAGAAGGTTTTAGTTAACATATATATTGAAGAACTTATATGCAAAATGGCGTCCTAACATATAATATTTTTCATTTAAGTATTTATTATGTTATCATTTCTAATTTCCATCTACACTCGGCTCGCAAATCCTAAGCATTGCTCTGAGCTCCTCGCCTTGCAATGAGATGAGCTACACGGTGAATCCATTAAATGTAGGGTCGGTTCTTCTCATATAAGATAGGACGGGGCTAAAATTGGACCAACATTGTAAAATCAATGACTTTGAATTGTTTGCCTGATTATCTTTTTATGCACTCTAGTTTCCGAAACTACTGAAAAAATAATGAGAATAATAAAAATACCACCCCGTTCCGCGTTTTCCGCAGAATTCTAAGGGCATTGCGTGTTGAGTGGTGGAACTTGACTTCCACCACCACTCGACACAAGCGGTGTTGAACACCGCCCTGTTGATTTGACACTAGGGCGAAGGAATGAAAATATTAAATATTTCATTTCCTGGAATGGGAATCGAACCTAAAATTTGTCGCGTTTACAGTCGCCCACTTGTGTCACGACTTGCCGCAAGAATAGAAGATACATGGTAAACAAAAGTTCTTAAGCCAACGTAAACGACGTTGAAGGCATGTGCTAGTCTTTGAAATACCTAATAAAACACATCCAGTAGAGAATCTCATGGCAATATAAAATAAAAAACTTATTGCTTGCTATAAAAATGACTATTTTACCTACATCTCATACTGTTTATTTAAGTGAACATTTTTTTATCATAATTTATTTTCTTTTTAAATTTATATTTGAGTAAACATTTTTTCTTGTTTTTCTTGTCATATTTTAACTGCTTAAAATATAAATATATATTTTAAATTTAATACAATTTTACACAGTCAACCAAAGCTTAAATAATATTTGCATTATCTCGAAATGGAGCTGATATTACCTAAAGCTGAATTGATAATTTTTAGGAGCTACTAAATATAAATAACTAAAAAAAAGGATATCGACGATGCGATAGAGATAAACATGTTACTGTCGGTTGTCATTATTAATTGGCAAATGGCACATGGGACTTATTCGGCTTATTAAATAGCCATTTAATAATAAATGGGAAAAGGCACAAACAAATTTACATTTTTATTGTAAAATCCGATGGGGGTACCTACCCAACCTATTTGATCGATAACCGAGTATCCTATTGGTTCGCATGGTAATGAGCCGCAGAGCCTACCGAAAGCAAAACCTGCGTGAAAACGAAATTCAATAAAGAACTATCGATTTCACTTCCGTGGAATATTGAAAGACACTTTCAATATCTGGATAATTTTTTCATGTAAAATGGCTTTATTACCAACTCCTCAATTATAAATATTATCGAGATATTAAAACTTTGACCTATTATATATGGCTTCGCCAACGTCGTATTAGTCTTCATAAATAAGCGTTTTATGCGTTGATACTTGCAAGATTTATAGTACCTAACCATAGTTTACTGTCTCTAATTCACTTGGTGGTTCAATCGCTTAACAACATCTACGTATTATGATGCTGTCAATTATTCTTTTATTTCTATTAATTATATTTTTACTTCATTTTACAATTAATTGTAACGAAAATGCCAAAATATACTTAAGTATTCCAGGACCTCAGCTCAAATTTCTAATTGGGAACACTTTGGAAATGTTTCTTTCACCAGGTATTTGTTTTATTTTATTATTTTCTCTTCAGTACAAATTCTGCTGATAGTACATTAGGTTAATTTTTGATTTAGACTTTCTTTCTATCTTGTTACTAGAGGTGTATTAAAATAAATAATAAATAAGGTTGCTTAAAAGTATAATACTAAGTTTTCGAAAGCAAAAGCCTCTAAGCTACAGCACCAAGCTTTTGGTCTACAACGGGTCGGTTCGACTTCATGTAGAAATATTTATTATAAATAATAAATACAGCAGTTAGTAATGAACGTTCTTTGGATTAATAATACTATATATATTTTAGTGGATTTGTTTCGTTTGGGGCGCGACCAAGCATCATTTTACAACGGAATTTACAGATACTACGCTTTCAACATTGGCACCATAAACATTTATAATGCAGACGATATAGAGGTACATAATAAGTAATAGTTAATATAGAATTATAAATTTAAAAAATCATATATTTAAAGTTATTTAAAATCCATTTTGAACTCGAAAATCCATTTAGACTCGTAATATGAATTATGTCAAATCACTTAAAAAAAATTTTCGGTTTCAAAGCGCAGAAATAGATTAACTTATGATTAGTTTTTCTTTGACTTTCTCTTTTAGATAAATTAATATTTATTATTTTGAGCTGTCATTAGAAACAAATAGTTTTTTGTACACCTTTTATAGTTTATTTATAACATAAATCTGATCTGATAATATATATGAAAATAATTCATAGATTATTACATCGAGCAAGAAGTATCATGAAAAAAGTCTTGTTTATAAATTTTTAAAAGCCTGGTTGCAGGAAGGACTACTTGTGAGTAGCGGTAATATATTTTTTATTAACAGCTTAATCCTTGTCTCTACATTGATGATATTAACTTGTATTATATTGCTTCTATTTTAAAATATGTTTAAAAAATTATGTGTTTTATTTAAAGGAGAAAAGTGGCAAAAGAGAAGAAAAATTCTGACTCCAGCTTTTCACTTTAATGTTTTACAAAAATATTATCCAATTGTAGCTGAAAACAATCTACGCTTGCTACAACACCTGGAAAAGACTGATGGCAAAATATTCGATATACATCCAGTTATGTCCGAGTATACTCTGCATACAATTTGTGGTAAGTTATTAATAAGGATACTGGATAAGTTATTCAATAGAGTTATTATTCTTATAATAAGGATTAATTGCAAATTGGGTTTTGATTACAGAAACAGCTATGGGCACTCGACTTAGTGAAGATGGAAATTCGGAAGGGAAATTATATATAAAAACAATACACGAACTCATTGGTTTAATTCTTAAGAGATTTACCAATATGATTTATATTTCAGATTTTATTTTTAATTTTACCTCTTTTGGTAAACAACATCAAAAATGCGTATCAGATATTCATCGTTTTACAGGAAATGTCATAAAAATGCGAAGAAATAATTTGGGCTTGTATTTAAATAATAAAGAGAACGCATTAGAAGGGGGGGAAATAAGTGAATGCAATATACCTACACAAAAAAAGAAATTCATGTTAGATTTATTGCTCATAGCTGAAAGGAACGGCCTCATTGACAGCGTCGGTATACAGGAGGAAGTCGATACATTTATGTTTGAAGTATATATATGTATATATCTATAATTGTTTAATCTATACTTATAATAAAATCGTAACGGATCGGTGTCTGTACATGGAAGAGATATAAGAAAAAATGTTATTGATGGCATTTAACAGCGCATTAGAACCAAAAACGCCGAATTTTATTTTTTTGTCTGTTTTTCTGTACGTTTGTTAACGCTAATTTCAAAAACGACTTAATCGATTTAATTACAGTTTTAACTATTGAATTTTGGCAAGCTACACCTATTAATTTAAATAAAAATTTAAATTAATTTAAATAAAAGTTTTAATTAAAAAGTTATACCATTTTAGAATGTTGTTCGACAAAAATTCCACAAATAACTTTTTTTTTAAATTGAAGTAGCTGAAATTTTACATTTTAATATAGGTATACATATTTTCTACATATCATGGTGTTATTGTCTATTAAAAATCGAAAATAATACAGATTAGTAAATTAATAATTATGTAGTTTAAACGGGCGAAGCAGCGAGCGGGTCGCTAGTTGTTAAAAATATAATTGTTTGATTTAATGTAATATTTTATGTGCTTAATAATTAAATATTATTACAGGGTCATGACACGACAGGAGCAGGATTAACTTATTGTTTATTATCTTTAGCAAACGAACAAGACGTACAGGTGATATTTAACGTTAATTAAAATCGAATTAAATATTAATAATTCAAATTTTATAGTGTAGGATAAAAAAATAATACGTACACATACTTATGGGTTTTTCTATTTGTATTCTATCCATATCATCTACATAGATAATGGTGATGGCGTCAATAGGTTGATCAACTGAAACTTACTACATTTTATTTTATTTTCATCACAATCAAATTGCTTAAGCTCTTCACAATGTTTTATAGGAAAAAGTTGTAGAAGAAATAAAAGCTATATTTGGCAATGACACGCGGCCAGCGACAATGAATGATCTTGCCAAAATGCGCTATCTAGACTGCTGTGTTAAGGAGTCGTTAAGACTCTATCCACCTGTGCCCTTCATTAGTCGTAAAATAGCTGAAGAAACCATCCTAAGTAAGTACGATACTCTTATTAATGTTATTCATATAATAATGTTATTAATTCTTAATGTAATTAATAATTTTTTTATAATCGCCCCTTTCATTTTATTGTAACGTATAGCATAGATAGCTAACTATTGTGTATGTAGTATATGCACATAGTTTCATAAGCTTTCAATTCAAAAAGCTTTCCAAAAAGTTTTTTTTCAATGCCAAGATTTTAATACAATTTACCATATCCCAAATATTTTCAAAAAAAATAATTAAATATTAGATATTTAATATTCTCATAAATATTTAATATTCTCATTTCTTCTTCGTTCAAATTAAAATTTCATAAAGATATCTTTAACATATATTGAGAAAATAAACTTTAATGTTAAGGGTTGTCATCCCCATAGTTCCTTTGATGTATTTCTATTTCAGATAAAAAGTAATAGAGCCATAGTACCAAAAAAATATTTGAAATATATTAACACTGGTAGACCATTTATCACGTAAGATAAGATAAGAGATTGCTATTGCTATTTGCTGTAAGATTTAAAATATACTATTTTGGCTTATTCTCAGGTAATTACAAAATACCAGCAGGGGCAACATGCCACATCCATATATTTGACCTGCATCGGCAAGACAATCTATTCAAGAATCCACTGAAGTTTGACCCAGATCGATTTTTACCTGTAAATAGTGTTGGGCGACACAATTACGCGTACATACCATTCAGCGCTGGCCCTAGGAACTGTATTGGTGAACAATTTATTTATTTTAAGCGAAAATTACTATTAGGACTGCAGACATCAAAATGTAGCATTTATTACAAAAATAAATTTCTACATAATTTTGGAGAATGTTGATTTCCTAAGCGAAGAACGATATTCGTGTCAATGGCGATCTATTTCTATCGAGTACTTTTTGCACAGCAATATACTATCTTTAAAATTGTTTCAGTATTTATTATGTACAACTGTCATTTTCATATATAAAGAATAGCTTTTTAGATGGCGAGGTTTTTTGCTTGTTTTACAAAAAAAATATTTATACGTCTTTAACAAGGAATTTCGCTCACGCTCAAAACTATCATAATATGATGTGGAAAATAAACATAACTTCTTTGTCTGTTTTCAGCGTCACGCTGTATCCCACATGTAGCAGGGTAGGCAGAGGGAGCCTAGTGTTAAAACACTCTGCTCCCTGTTCATACACAGGACAGGAAGGTATATAAAAAGTTTATTTTGTTCATATTATATTTCAGGTCAAAAGTTTGCCATGATAGAAATGAAGTCGGCATTAACGGAAATTTTGAGAAATTTCAAGTTACTTCCTGTGACTAAGCATTCTGATCTTCAATTTATTTCGGATGTAGTCCTTAGAAACTCCGGACCCGTTTATGTCAAATTTGTGAAACGAACTATGGAATAGACTTGGATTGTTAAATAATTTACTGAGCAGTAATTAACATTAAAGTGGAAATAAAAATGTACTATATTAAATAATAATTATTTTATTCCCTCTAATTTTATCCATATATGTCACATTTCTGTAGTAGATCGGTGTCATTTGAGATCGACTCCTTTTTGTGCTGGAAAATGGCTGAATAATATTTTATATTTGTAATATATGTATGTTACGAAATGAAGAATAAACGTTTAATTCCATTGTTTATATCGAGTAACATTATTTCATAGTAAAAGGCGAAAGATTTATGCGTTTTGAAGGGAAACCAGAGATCGCCATGATTAAAGAACAACAACAACAACAACAATTATTTCATAGTTTCTTCAGTAGAAACTTTTTATATAAAAATCTTATATCGTAATTTCTTGGATTCATAAACAAATATGTGTATAATAATAATGTTTTTAAATATTTGATCAATTCCTGAAACCATTCACCGTCTCAAGAAAGCATGGGACATTTTCGAGCAGCATAGTCCGCATAAAGATGATTATATAAAAAAAGGGTGTAGTCCAGTCGGAGTAGCATTTAACGAGACTGTTGCCTTCCACTTATCTGCTCATAGCTAGTAACGGCGGATTAAAACAATGGGACAAGCGCGAATCGGGTTCGCCCACCGAGGGTTCCATACAACAATTGGAAGTCTCGAGCTTTTTTGAAATTCAAGCTTAGCTTAGCTAAAGTCCTTTCATCTGATTGCCCCCCTTTTATGCTATTATTTTTTAAGATTTAATCACAAATGTATAGTTTTCAGATTTTTTCCTGAACTATTACTACCTGTAGATGCTAGCTCCCAAATTTCATAATTCTTTGTCCCTCCCAGTACCCTATTAATTTTGATTTCGTTTATAGTGTCGAATAATGCGTTTTTGCTATATAAATGACGATGTCTTTTTCGTTAGTAAAAATTTTGGGGTGGGCACTGACCACCCCTCTATCCTATACCTACGCCCATGGATATATGTACCTATAGGTAGGTAATTGTAATAACTAAAATTCTTTAGACATGAGCGTTCACAATTATATACAATCTAAATATACGTTGATACCCGTCCCGACGTAGCTGTTGGCACTCCTCGGGATAGTATTTATAAGCGACAGGCTGAAAATAATGGTTCAGTACAGTTGGAGAAAACACGACGCCTGATTGAACGTCTCCCCTCACTGTGTCGCAATACTTCGGAAGAATCACGTGTTTTTATCACACTTCGTATGCGTTTCTTTTCCAAGTGCAGTTTTGACGATTTCGTTATGGAATATGGCAATGATTTTGAAGTGAGTGCTCTAAGATTTTTCTTTTATTTTATTTTAATATTTGATGTTGATAAATATATTTATTTTTATTTATTTCACTATTACTACTACCACCTTATTTTACGTAATATTTTTATTTTCAACATATTTTTCTTAATTTTAAAGCAAAACAAAAATACATAGTGTCAGAAAAGGGTTTTTTTATTTTATTTAATCTTTATTGGCTACAAAATCTAAAATATCTGAAGAGTATTTACAATAACAGGTTGAGATTAAGTTATATATGTAAGGTTTTTTTAGCTTCAGGCAACATAATACAGCGGAATAGAATTTAAAAAATATGTGTATTTATCGTGTAAAATTAAAATAAGAGGAAATGTATTAAATTTTAGAATATGTTAAATATATATTTTTTGAGTAAAGTAATGAATTAAATAAAACATAATTTAGGTATATCTTAAGTAATTTTATTCTAAAAAATTGAAAATGATTTCTTAATCGCATCCCAAAAGAAATATTTTTTTTTCTCATTCATGATAATGAAAAGGAGGCAGAGGCCAGTCGTTGCGCATGGGCACAAGTGTGTGTCTGTAAACACGCCTGGCGGTGAGTCCCGCCATTCAACACGCAATGCCTTGAGAATGCGGCGGAAAATAGGGAACGGAGTGAGACTTAACTCTAGGTTCCCTCTTCCTGCATACAGCGTGAAGTTGGAAAAAGAATAAAAAGAATATAACCATAATAAAATAATTTTACGATATATTTTTTTTTAAATATCATAAAATAATAAACGTACTTACCATTTATATTAATATTATCTTAAAAACAAACGGATAAAAGTGCCTACAAATTATATTTGTATTACGATATAAAATGATATAATTTACTATGACGTCTAATTTTCACGTGGAAAAACGTCACAACTGAAGTAAATAGTGTCACTTAGATAACGAACGCCGGCCGTGGGGCCGGGTGCGCCAGTCGACGCCTGCGCGCTGTAGCAAGGCTGTAGAGCTCGAGCGTTCTTCATTTTACCTCACCGGCCGCCGTTATGCACAGCCGTCAGCTTCGTAGGCTCGTTGCCGTCCGCCACCCTCTTTTTAAACAGCTGACAGTATGCCTGTGCCACCGATATTACAGTCAAGTGAGGCCCGTCTATGTTATAGAACGACCTGTGAGTGTCTCTTCTGTTAAGCTTTTCAGTGTTCCTTCCGCGCTATGTATGACCTTGGACCTTGACACGGTGACCGGAGAGGAACCGGAAATCGTAGGGATCTTTTAGTGAAAATTCCAAAAAAATAACGTTAATTTCTTTACAGAAATGGCGCAATTCAGCACCAAGCTTCTACGCCGCCCAATCTATAGATATGAGGTAAGATAATCAATTCTGTTTTATTTACAAGTGCAAGTCTATTTATAACTTTTTCTAACGAGACAATTGCCCGATGAGAGTAATATTAGAAGTGTTTTATTAAAAATCAATTGTTAATAATGGCACATATCGACTCCTATTGATCTATATTAAAGTCCAGACAGAATACGTAACAAATTTATCATAGACGCCGTGCGCCGAGTCCTTGTTTAATTCACCCCTGACATTAAATGCACACCATGTGTAATTACGACGATAGTGTAGAGAAAATTGGAATTGAATAACTAATGAAAAGACTTTTTTTACACACGAATAAATAATATGGTATGGTGCATGAAGAGCATCTAAATTGCAACTATAGTCATTAACATAACATATGAGAATAGTATGTATTGTAATGGGTGCATTCTAATAGAATATTGTGTTCCCCTTTCATGGCGCAGACACTACTCATTCGTGCACAACTTAGACCCAGCGTGAGTACTTTTACAAACGACATTGCATGTTTGTTCATTTGTCTTTCGCCTTTTAGCAGTTATTTTACACGTGTATAAAACCTATATTATAATAAACTATTTGTATAAATATATATACAAGCTTATACAAGTAAATCATTGCACTGATTTATATTATGTGAAATAAGAGGTAGGTAAGGCGTAACAGACAACTAGTGTTGCTCAGATATCATATAGCTAGTCATACCACAAGCGTATAGATAATATTAAATGAAAATATCTTAGAAATATTTATGCTTATGTAAGTACGTATGTAAACATATATATAGACATATAGCATATAAATATTTTTACATATACGCTTGGAAATTTAAAACAAAATATTATTGAAAAACTTCTCTATTACCTATCCTTGAATGTGTTTCGATGTTGGTAACGTTCCAAAACAACGAAAGTCACGGCGATTGTTGACTTGTTTGCACAGTAGTCGACTACGTCGCTGACACACCCGCGCGTGATGCTTCAATCTTTTTGTCATATAAATAGACTCTATGTGACGACATATTTTAGGCGCTCAGTACTGCTCCAGCAAAGTCGTAGTTTGTGTGACTAATTTATTACAAAACCACGTATTTAGCGATCCTTTGCTAGCTTATTTGATATGTAGTTGGTACCCATGTAATTGCATGATTGGCAACTAAATAGAATATTAAATATCAATAATATTATTTTAATCCTACAGGGTGAGAGAAGGCTCACATAAAAATGCAGATGATGTCCTATTTGACATGTTTAAGAATGAAGATTCAGGTTTACTTCCCGTAGGCAAATTTTTGGCCGTAAGTTTTTTAACGAGATTAACACAATTTAATTTTAAGGAAATGGCAAAATTCACTTAAACACATTGAGTTATTGAATGTTTTTAGGCACTGAGAACCACAGGCATTAGAAAGAATGATCCTCGAGTTAAAGAAGTTATGCATAATTTGTACAAAGTTCATAAAGAATCAAACTTCGAAGGGGGATCTCCTGAAACGTTGAAACTCGACCGAAAAAGTTTTAAAGAAGTAATTTCACCCAATATAGTGTTAATTACAAGGGCATTTCGCAGTCAATTTGTGATTCCTGATTTTCAAGATTTCATCAAGGATATAGAAGAAATGTACTGGGCAGCCAAAAGTAATACAGATGGTAAAGTTGCCAGTTATATACCACAGTTGGCACGAGCAAGCTCTGAAAATTGGGGCGTTAGTGTCTGCACAATAGACGGACAACGATTTTCGATCGGTAATTTTTTTTAAAAGATAATAATTATTACTAAGTACAATAAATCTTTTGACTACATTCATGTGATGGTTTATAATAGGTGATGTCAATGTTCCATTCACTCTACAATCCTGCAGCAAACCATTAACTTATGCTATGGCGCTAGAGACGCTGGGCCCTGACACGGTACATAAGTATGTTGGCACGGAGCCCAGTGGCCGAAACTTCAATGAACTCGTCTTGGATTACAATAGTACGTATTTTAGACATTTTATATTGGGTATGTATTGTATTTCAAAATGCTTAAAATATATATGACCTAATTAATAGGGGATAAACAGTAGTATTCCTACTACTTAATTTAGCTGCTTCTTCACTGTTCGATGAAACTAAACAATTGAATTACTTACTATTAAAGTAATATGCGTTTATTTATTACAGTGAAACCTCACAATCCCATGATCAATGCTGGTGCAATCTTAGTATGTTCTTTATTGAAAACTTTGGATAAACCAGAAATGACACTCGCTGAAAAATTTGACTACGTCATGTCATTCTTCAGTCGTCTCGCGGGTAATGAAGTATTGGGTTTCAATAATGCTGTATTTTTATCGGAACGTGAAGCAGCTGATAGGAACTATGCGCTTGGATTTTATATGCGTGAACATAAATGCTATCCAGAAAAGACTAACCTTCGCGAATGTATGGATTTTTATTTTCAGGTACCTAAGTACAATTATTTTAAGTAAAAACATTGGATGTTATCTATGATTGTAGGCTTAAATCAACTTATAGTACCTAATATATTTGATTAATAACTGTTTGCCTAGACAAGGTATAGCGTTCGCGTTATACCGCCGCACGGGACGTGCATACGTATACGTACNAAACCTCACAATCCCATGATCAATGCTGGTGCAATCTTAGTATGTTCTTTGTTGAAAACTTTGGATAAACCAGAAATGACACTCGCTGAAAAATTTGACTACGTCATGTCGTTCTTCAGTCGTCTCGCGGGTAATGAAGTATTGGGTTTCAATAATGCTGTATTTTTATCGGAACGTGAAGCAGCGGATAGGAACTATGCGCTTGGATTTTATATGCGTGAACATAAATGCTATCCAGAAAAGACTAACCTTCGCGAATGTATGGATTTTTATTTTCAGGTACCTAAGTGCAATTAATTTAAGTGAAATCACTGAATGTTATCTATGATAGTAGGCTTAAATCAACTTATAGTACCTAATATATTTGATTCATAACTGTTTGACTAGACAAGGTGTAGCGTTCGCGTTATACCGCCACACTGAACGTATACCTAGTAGGTACATACGTATACCTAGTAGGTATGTCTTAGTACAAGATATTTCTAAAACAGGCAGAGAAATATAAAGTGAAATCATTCTGTTACAACATTAAGGAACTACTCCTTAATATTTTACTTTACTTTACTTTTAAGCAATTGTACCTATTAAAATTCTATGTTACTCATAAAGAGAATGACTTATTTTTAGTGCTGTTCCATGGAGGCGAATTGCGATATAATGTCAATAATGGCCGCTACCTTAGCTAATGGAGGTATTTGTCCTATAACCGATGAAAAAGTTCTCAGGCCGGATTCAGTTCGTAATGTGCTGTCTTTAATGCATAGCTGTGGAATGTACGATTATTCTGGACAATTTGCATTCAAAGTAGGTTTACCAGCCAAATCAGGGGTGTCTGGAGCCATGTTGATCGTGGTACCAAACGTTATGGGAATTTGCACATGGTCTCCACCTCTTGATCCACTAGGAAATAGCTGCCGAGGCCTTCAATTTTGCGATGTAATTATACTTATTTATTAATAATTTCAAAGTAATGTTTGTTATTTTTTATTTACCTAATTAAGTATATTAATTTTTACAGCAATTGATTGATCGTTTCAACTTCCATAAATACGACAACATTCGTTATGCTAGCCACAAAAAGGATCCACGTCGTTATAAATTTGAATCAACTGGACTAAGTATCGTGAATCTCCTGTTTTCTTCTGCGAGTGGAGATTTGAGCGCCTTAAGAAGGTAATTAAATATACCTACAGTGACTAATAGTAAATATTATGTGTATGGGTATATTAGGTGACTATAGGCGCAAATACCTATGTATACAAAATCCATATACATTTATCAATAAATAAAACTAAAATAGAAATAAACATAAATATCTATATTTATTAGTACTTCAGATACTCCCGAGGGGTTCCAACAAGAAAAGGAACAACCGCCACCTTCAAGGGAATAAATTAAAATAATTCAAGTAACCTTGTTTAATGAATTACTTAGTTGTTATAAGAGCTAAGTTCATCTTAACATTAGTTAAGATTTACTCAAAATCACCGTCTAATAGTCACTTGTAGTTTTCATACAGATACTATAAAGAGATCAGTGTCTACGCAAATAAGTATATATGTTACGCAAATTTTCTTTTTTATTATTGCTCTAAAATACAATCTTAGGCTACTTTTGAGCAACCTATATTTATTTTGCAGCTACTTCAAAAAACAAGCTGACGCTTTATATTTTCCACAGCTAAACTCTTCTCTTAGAAGTCATCAAACAAGTAGTTGATAATTAATATAGGTATTCAATTCAATTCATACAATTCAAAAATTTCAATTCAATTTATATGAATCTGGTGTTTTGTTTTCTAGACACCATCTTTCTGGAATGGACATGACTCTATCTGACTACGACGGCAGAACAGCTTTGCATTTAGCAGCAGCAGAAGGACATCTCAGTTGCGTGGACTTTTTGCTCGCTCAATGTGGAGTTCCTCATGACCCACAGGATCGCTGGGGAAGTCGACCACTCAATGAAGCTGAGACATTCAACCACACCGCTGTTGTCCAATATTTAAAAGAATGGGAGAGATCCCATCCACAAGACAAACTTCTTGAACGTGCCCCTGACACAGTCGATCAAATACTTGATGTTAAACCAGACGCTGATGACGCTGTTAAGGATCCAAGTATACAGGAAATAGTAACCAGAAATGGCGACAAAGTTCAGTAAACGTCGACTTATATTATAATCTGTTGTTGAATTTTTAAGTATTATCAGTATTCTTGTATTAAGCTATATACTTGCTTGGTTATATGTTATATAAATCAGGTAAATGCTAAAAATACTGTAGGTACGTAACGAGAATAATCGTGCCTTTGTGACGTTCGGTAAACAGAGTTTGTTATTGAAAATATCTAGGAGACGCCACGATTATATACTCCATTATCTAAAAAAGATGTACCTATTTAGACCTTTTTAAATTTAATTAGCATACTTAGACATCGTTACGTGTGTTAATGGTTTTCTACGATTTGCTACAATTATAAGAAAATTATATAAAATTTTATATACCAATATTTAGTGAATCTCAAATATTTAAATTATACTTTCGTTAGACCTTATTATCAATTTAGTTTTATTAGACTGTGATATTATTTAATTTGTATTAAACTACACAAAGCTTGTCGTTATAGTTAAATTGTTGATTTTTTTATTTACTTATATATAGATAACTGTTTATGTTGTATGTATAAGTTATAACCTCCATACAAATTTATTTTAGTAAATATACTAACTGATAAAAGATAACATAGATATGTTCGCTCATATCGTATATATATATTCATATCAAAGGAACCAAATTATATATAATCATATTAGCTACAATACGGTCAACAAGTATTGGCCGCCCTGGAGGTGAGAACGGCTGCGCAGATTTAATTTTAGGATATTTCTTAATTTATAATATTTCTTTCCCGAATGAGAAGACACATAAATTCAGAAAACCCACTTCAATGCGGCCACGACTTGTTGACCGTACTGTATATTCAGGTTACGCATGTGGACATATCTATATACAATTTTATTTTAAAATTAGTAAAGTCAGCTTTGGTTTCTAATTACTCTTCCACTATAGATGTTCTTTCTTAAAATATTTTTTTTTCTCACTAATATACAAAAAATCTCATTGTTTTAATAAAAATCATTAACTTTAAATGTACTTATTTTATAATATTGGTAGATAAAATTTTAAATATATTTAAAGCAAAATTAAAATAAGGTGGCTGTCCTTTTCCTGTCTAAATCTGAAATTATCATTTGTAACTGTAACATTCCAAATACAATAAATTTGCAAGAATTTCTAAATTGAAGTTTAAAGCAATTTATCCTTTGGCAATATGTATCTACATTTTATTATCTCATTTATACATATAATACATGAAATGTAATAAAAATGCTAATATTTAAATGAGCTAACTATTTACAGAGCATGTGTAATTGTTTCCTACAAAACAAATGTTTCAAATTAAAATGCTTCTTCTGTTCTATCTCAATGTGACAATAATATTTAATTATAACTTGTTTGGTAGATTATTCCAATAAATATATTATCTGTATTAAGGTCAATTAAAGTGTTAAATTAATGTTTTCAACTTGATTTTATTACTTTGACAATCTATTGTTTATTTTTTATACAAATCCTGAGTGTAGATTTTGCAATGCGCATATTATATGGGTAATTATTTTTGCTTAGACTAGGCTGTCGTGGCCCACGTGGGCACAAGGGTGTGACTGTAACGCGACGGTCGTGGGTTCAATCCCCACTCGAGGACATGAAATATTTATTTAAAAATTTATATTTCCATTTCTTCACTCTGGTGTCGAGGCAAAGCGTGGCGCGAATTCCGCCACTCAACACGCAATGCCTCCAAAACTTGGCAGAAAGTGGGGAATGGAGTGTCTTAACACTAGGTTCCCTCTGCCTACCCCGCTGTGTGCGGGATACAGCACGAAACTGATTTGATTATTTGTTCTTTAATTTTTATAAATTAAATAGAAATAAATTAAATAGAAATTTTTATAATAGAAAATTATTCACCATACAAATTTGGCAATGTGGGTGTGTAGGGGAGTATAATGGCTTTGGGCAATCAAAAAAATATTTAAGAAATTCTGACAGGAATAGAAAAAAAAGCAAGATAAGTGCAATCAATACATTCAGAATAATAAAATGGACATAATATAATTACAACTTTATTCTTAAAATATTTGATCTTTTTTTATTTTAGTAAGATAAGAACAGCAATGAGTTTTAAAATTCTCATAAACTTATTAAACAACAACTAAACATGCAGTAAACATTTAAATAATTAATTAACTTTTTCGTTTATTGATATTCGGACTGGTGAGGATATTATTCCTAATAATTTACAATCAGCTTCTAATAATGTTAAATCAGTGCTAGATCCTAAGAATCTAGAAGATAGTTCTAAGTCTTTAATTTGTATTCTAACCCTGGCTCCTCGTACATATTCCTCTCCTCTGTTGGTCGGTCTCGTACATACACAATGAAATTTCCATCCAAAATCAATATACAAATCATCCTCTACGATATGAAAGATTTTACCTGTGACTATTTTATCTACTGGGTCACCAAGCTGAAAGTCAGTTTTTAATATTAGAACGTATAAAAATTTGGATAAGGAAGATATTTTATTACTTAATACTTAGTACTTACATCAATTAATTTCGAATTTCTTAATAGGGATGCAAATGTTTGCTTTGCAACTGGTTCTTCTTGAAGAATTTGAGATTGTTTTTCAAAAGATTTTGCAAAACCTCCTTTCTCAGGTGTATTATCAGTTTGAGGTGTTTCATTTAATGTGTTTTGATAGTATTTTGCGGTAGTTCTGTAATATCGAGGATTTACCAAATATTTATGTGATCTCAAGTTTTTACGAAGACTTAAAAACCAAATCATCTTTCCTATTATATAGATGAGGATTTTTTATTACGAAACCAAGATATAGTCTATCGAGGGTGATATATCACTATTTTTATTTTGAAGACTGATCGGTAGATGGGTTACATTATATGATTACAGCACAGAACACATTTACAGTCTTCTAACCCCAAATTTTAGTTGTCTAAAACATTGTCTATGTGTCAGTGGATTCAATTTATCTGTAATTTATATTGCTTATATCATCATAAATTAGATCTTCACTTATTTTTATTTTACACTATTATAGCATTAGATTGTTTATCGGATATTAAATCAGCTAAATCTATAAAGATATCGTATTTTTTGTCTACTGTTTATGGTATTTCTTCTTCTTTATCTACATTCTTCGTATTGTCAACGTCATTTTAATAAGTCAAATGGTCAACACGCATCATAAACGTCACGAGCGATTTACAGATTTTGATAATGTCGAATAATTAGACAAATAAGCTTAAACCAGTACAATGACTGAAGATCAAGATGTTAAAGATTCACAATCTGATTCAGGAAGCAAAACTTTTATTATTAAAAATAAAGACAAAAAAGCAAAACCACATCGACCGTTGACAAAAGTGATTAAAACATTGTTATTTTGGTGTCTGTGCATATGCTTCTTGGTTACTTATTCTATTTTCGTATATGTTTTAGATTATACTTCGAAGATTACCCCCGACTATGACCGAAGAGGCATTTATAGAACAAGTTTCGCCGATTCCTGAGCACGATCATTTCTATTTTGCTAAACCTGATCTTTCTTTAGGAAACAATGTGTATTCGAGAGCCTACATAAACTTTACTAATGTTGATGACATTTATCTATTTAGAGATAAATTTGACGGCTATGTTTTTTTAGACGAAAAAGGTAAACAACATACTTTTACACCAATAAAAATCTGTTACACTTTGTTGATTGTTTAATCATTTTTCTGTATACAGGTGTTGAGTATGTAGGTATTGTAGAATATGCCCCTTTTCAAAGAATTCCAAAAAAGAAAAAAAAGAAAGACCCTAAATGTGGTACTATTGAAAGTGATCCTATTTTTCAAGAATTTATTGAAAACTTACATAAAGATCAAGAACCTGAAAATCAGCCAAAATTGGAATATTCATACCCTGTGAACGAAAGTAAGTGTAAAATTTTGGCATTAATAATTGGAATTTACTTAGTATGAAATTATTTTCTGACATGATTCTGAATTTAAATCATAACTATATTTATTAATAGGTTCTATAGACAGTGTTCAATAATATTATTTACAGTGCTAAGAGGTAAATTACTTCCATAAATCCAATGATTTTTTTTTCACTTAATGTAGCAACTCTATTAATTGTGACCTATAAAATAACCTTTTTTTGATTTGTTTATCATTTTTGAACCTCGGCTTTGTGAATAGGGAATAATATCCTTGCTCTGGTAACAAGGTAAGTCAAGAATTTAGCGGAAAGTGGGAATAAAAGTGTCTTAACTCTAGGCTCCTAGGTTCCCTCTGCCTACACTACTATGTGGGGGATGGGTTTGAGTGTGAAGTATAAAAATAAATTAATAAGTGACCAATGTATAACAAATGATTTCAGTAGGAGATAAGAAGGTGCAATCGACACCATTGTTAGACTATCTTGCAATTAGAAAGCAAGACAAAAGGGGCAGAGATGAACGTAGAAGAAGAGAAAATGACAAACGTAAAATGAGAATTGAAAGGAAGGGGAAGGATCTGCCTATAAAGGTATGTTAATATTACATATAAGTATTTTTAGTAAAAAGTTGGAATGTAAGCACAACGATTGTGGGTTCAATTCCTATATGAGGGAATGAATTATGTTCATTCCCTCGCTTTGACAAAGAAGACAGAGCTCAGTGCTAAGTTCCACCACTCAACACATATGTCTTAAAAATTGGGCCTACCCTGCTATAGATTTTCTATTTATGCAGTGCTTTACTTACTATTAAATCAGGTAAAGTGAACATTTTATAACCCAACCTGTACTGGTCTTTAATAGTTCCAGATTAGTGAGATTCTACTAATTCTATAATTGAATCATATAGAAGCAAATAAAACAATCTAAGGTTGAATAGATGTTTAGAAAGTAACATAAACATATTTTAATCCTGAACAAATTTTACCAGCCTACTACTATTAGTAAATAAGTTAATCATTTAATTAAGCAGTAACACAGAAAACTTATTGGATTTGCTTTTATGTGATTTAATTCTTTTATTAACTGCAAAATAATTCACAAGTTATTTAATATGAATGTAAAATAGAGAAATGGAAACTTATCAGAAGATGATGTTTATGATGACTTCTATTATAAATCAAGTAGACAACTGTTTTGTTATGAAGAAAATAAAATTTATCATAAAACAAAAATAAAGTATCCAAACACAAATGTGGATTATAAAACAAATGGTTCTGATGAAGTTACAAGCACTGATTCCGATTGGGACAGTCAATTTCCTGCATTAACTATGAAAATACACAGTACATTTACGTTAACTTCTAATAAGAAATTTAATCAGAAATATAAAGAAATTAGTCAAAAGAGCAGTGGTGATGCTACAAAGGTTCAAATTGTGGTTTAGTTCAAAAATTAAAATAATTTATGTATTGTATATCATCAACTAATATATCAACTAAAAACTATCAAAAATGTTGTGTATATAAACAATTATAAATATAGCTATATTTTGATTATCATAAGAGTACATCTAGTATTTGTGCTATATAGACAATAATAATAAAAATATCTACTCTTTATATAACATTTTTATCTTTAGTACATACTTCACTATTAGTACTAACCATAGTGCACCCTTGTAACATATTCTCATAATAGCTAGTAGACATGTAAATAGATATATTAATATGAAATACTTTTATTTGCTTCACACTGCATCCCATATAATAGCAGTATTAAGACACTCCATTTCCCACTTCCTTCTGAATATGTTGTGCAGGTGATTGGTCTTGTTAGCAGAGCAACAAAATGAAAATAAACATAAAATTTCCTGTTGGGAATCCAACTCACAAACGTCGCGTTTATAATAATCGTTCCGTTCCGTAAGCCGTTGCGCAACGACGGCCACGACGGATTATTAAAGTTATGAATATGTAAAATTTAGAAATATATTTGAGGCCGTCGTGGCGCAGCGGCACAAGGTTGTGATGAATTAGAGGAAGTGAAATATTTATTTACGTTTATATTTCCATTTCTTCGCCCTGGTGTCGAGCCAAAGCGCTGCGTTGAGTTCTGCCACTCAACACTCAATGCCTCCAGGATTCGGCAGAAAGTGGGGAATGGAGTGTGTTAACACTAGGTTCCCTCTGCCTACCCTGCTGTGTGCGGGATACAGCGTGAAGCTTTAAGATTTACTTTAGATATATATTATATAGTGCAAATTGTTTTAAAGTATACTATATTATCCAACGCAATTTAGAATTCCATTCATAATTTGATTGGAATTACACACTGTTAAACTTTACTTGAGAAATTATTGATGTTTACATATTATTAAACATGATATTCGATACATGTTCGATTCTCACTCGAGTAAATGAAATATGTAATATTCTCATTTCCTCGATCTGTAAACTGGCAAAGCGCTTCGTTGAGTTCCGCCACTCAAACCGCAATGCTTTGTGAATTCGGCGGAAAGTGGAGAAAAGAAGTATCTTAATGGAAACAGAGTGTCTGAACACTAAGTTCCTACCCTGTTATTTGCATCTCGCACACTGCGTAAAGCTAAAAATAATTATGTGATTTTTTAACTTTTCAGGAAGAAGATTCAAATGAAAGTGATGTCAAGAGGATTAAGCCCAGGGAAGGGGAAAGAGATAAATCAGTCAGTGATGTGAAAGATGATGATGTTATTACAGACAGCAAGGAAAGCCCAGTATTTGAAGTGAAAGTATTTAAAGATCCAAGAAAGCTTACTGGTTTGAATACAATGATTGATAAAAAGAAAAGAATTGATTTAGAAAAGAAAGAAACTATCGTAAGAGACGATGAAGATGATGCCGATAAACTAAAAAAAGAGAGACGGGATAAATTTAAAGAATCTCCTCGTGAGCAAAAAAGTAAAAAATATAGTGATACTCGCAAAGAAAGATTAAAGCAAGCCGAGATAGGAAAGTCGGATAAGCAATCTGTTATCAGTAAAATTATGTCTTCTGAGGGCAAACCTAAAACACTTAATTATGATGATATTAAACCGTTCACTCAATTGCCACAAGTCAAGACTGATGATTTAACGAAAATGATCGAAGATATGGATCGTAAATTAAAGGACGATCAGTCAGACAGTAAGAATCAAGATGATTTTGAAATGTCAAAAATGAGAAGGAACAGTCTGGATTCTGGGGATATGTCAGGAAAAGAAGAGTCCACATTGAAATCACAAAAATCTTTTGATGATAGAAGTAAATCTAGTGATAGAGAGGGATCTGAGGAGAAAGAAAAAGGTGACAGCAGCGACCGGCGTACAGAAAGAAGAATAAGAAACAAGGTAAGAATTGTATGTAAATAATTTTCTATTTATTTATATTTTAAAAAAGTGCAAATATATATTCTATATATAGTGAGTGATTATTGTCTAGAGATTTAGATTAGTTGTGAGGAAGTTTGTTGGTGAAACCAAAAAAAATTATGAACAACCTGTGTCTGTGAGATATCATTAATTGTATTAGTTTTCTATGTTAAACTTTCAAACTGGCCCTCAGTACTATATATTTATGGAGACCCTATGTTTCGAACACTACAGTCACAGTCTACCCTTTAAATTAATCCGGTTAAAGAGATTCATTTAAAATGTACAAAGTTAAAGCGTGAAGCTAGAAAAAGAACACAAAAAATTGAGATTATCATTTTCGATAGGGAATAAATATTACTCCCCTATTTCTTTCTTCCTTTTCGTTATCATTACAAACAAATCTCTCATTATTTTGTCTCTATATTTGTAAGGTTACCGGAAATATATCTTTTTAATTTATTGCATATTTCTTTTTTTGCTATCCGTAAATACATTCGCAAGAGTAGTGGGAGTAGCTTACTAGAAATCCAATGAAGTGTGAATTGATATATGTTTTTTTTTCATTTTCTAGTAGCTTCTAGACTTCTAAATAAAAAGAATTTATTCAAGAATAACTTCAATGTACTTCATACTTTCAGGACCGCCCCAGCTTAGTCATATACCAGCCAGGCATGGGCAGGTTCAGCAAACAGCGGCTAGCTAAGGAAAAGGACCAACATTCACCAACCACTGGCAAATCTATAAACGACAGCGAAAAGAAAGACACTTGAAACATGGACATTGACTTCCAATATTCGGACATCAACGGAATTACCCGGAGCTGGCATTGAAACGTTCCCGATGAAAGTAGCAGAGGACCCTTGAACGTGCCAACTCATGACACTGTACTGTTCACCAAAACCTGTCGTTTCGTTTCATTTATTCGCGCAATTCGCTCACAATGTTTTTGATTCATAATAAAATCAGTGTAACGATAATGCTTTATTTTTAGCTTGTGACTGTTTAGTTCTGTATGTTTTATTTCATTTTAAATATAATTCGTTTTTTAAATGGGATTTTGTGTGTCTGTTTTTTTTTATATTTATATAGAATATTTCGTTTAGAAGAATCTAAAGTATGTAATCCGATAAGAATATAATTAGATATCTATTGGAATTACAATTTATCTAACAATAATTTTTTTTACTTAATAATTCCTTTATCGAAATTTTCATTCCTGAAAAATACTAATTCACTAAAACCTAACTATTGCCTACTTAAGATTTTATTTAATTGCATTGTCATAACTGTAATAAGGAAAGGAAACGGAATGTATTTATGACATTAAATACTTAGAAAAATATAATCTGCGATTTAACGAATCTGTGATTTTAAATTTTTATGTCTGTTTGCTTGTACTACTCTACTCACGTCTTCTGAAATGCTAAACGGATTTGAAATTTTTTTTTGTTGTATCGCTATAAGACCTGAGCAGGACTAATACTTGGACTATGTTTAATTTTGAAGATTGACACAGCTACAATGACACATGTAAGTATGTACAACATTTGTGGTCCAGTAAAACTATTAGGATAAATTAAATGGTTACTGAACAGAAGATGCCGATATAACATGATCTTCGATTTTCACGATCTATACTTTAAATGAAATTCATAGACCGGATTAATATCGTATATTTATCTACCCGTGACCACGGACTACTGCAAAATTTGGAAACATCGAATTTAAAAATTAAAGATTTCGAATATCTGACAAAGAAATACGTATAAGCAAAGCAAAAACCTACATGGTCGGCCTTCAACAGGTATTGGCTTATTTGTAAAATTTGACAAGGAAAGAAAATCCTATTGTAACATATTGTTATATAAGTAGAATTAAGTATATGGGTATTTTTATGAAACAAGACAAGGCAAACGACCGTAAGGGTCACCTGATGGTAAGCGATCACCGAAAATAAAGTTGCTGCAAATTAAGGGTATTGCTAAATGTTATACGAAGGAGGTAACTACCGAATTACTAAATATTATACATTCATTGTCGGTTCTCTAATTTTTCTTTTATTATAAATCATTCTTGTCTGAAAATCATAATTATGAATACCGTCCGCTAAGTCTAACTGAGCTTTGCATTTGTGTGAGTGTTCATACATAGTGTGTTCATATACCTAATGTCGGCCGTCAAGGGTGGCGCATCTTATTCGCGGCCTAAATCCGTTTATACTGTTTTATGACAAGTAAGTAGTCGAGTAGTTAAAAGTAACTTAAAAGTAATGAAGGCAAATTTTTTATTTACTTATTTTATGTAACTTATAAAATATTTCTTTTTTTAAAAAATCTTCTTTATTTCAAAATATTTAATCCAATTAATATTTTCTATCACAGTGCATAAGCTAATACAAAACATTATTTTTATATCTAAAATCTAATTTTATTATATTACAAACATAAAAATTCTTAATTACCCATAATATCTTTGGTAAATTTTAAAATGAAACGTTCAGTTACACGTGCAATTTATTATTTTAACAAAATTAATTTTCTATTTAAACTTAACATTAATTAATAAAAATAAGGTAAATATTTTATATCCTAACGTTATAAACACATTGTGCTTCGCAGTGATATATTTATCTAGTCAGCCTTTAAAAGCCTCTAATGTTAAAATAATATATTTTATAATAGACTCTTGACTATAAATTAGACTTGTAAAAAATGATTACAAGCAATGTTTTCTCTTCTTCAGGATCAATGACAAAATATTTTATTTTCAGTGGCGTAGCTAGGGTATTTGCTGCCCTGTGCGGTTTAGGGGACTTGATGCCCTTTAAAATGGTCTAAAAAAAAAACAGATTCAAAATGTCTTCTACTCTCACGTAGATCAAGCGTCAGACACTAAAATGTGACATTGGCTACCTTTAAAAAAAAATTATCGTCGACTTTGACTATCGTCGCCCCTTCCCTTTCGGGCCCGGTGCGACCGCACCGCTCGCACCCCCCTAGCTACGCCACTGTTTATTTTAAAATACTTTAAATGACATAATTATTTTTATCATAATTAGATATAAACTTATACACTATTTTATAAGCAACAATTTACAATGAATTACTTGAGTAAGTATATATATTTACTATTCAATTTAAGTTTATACATAGTTAAATATTACAGTTATCGAAGACGTTTTATAATATCTGCCAGATCTTCGAAATTATTGAATGTGGATATTTTGGTTGTATGAGGTGTAGGTTTGATATATTCTTATGGAATAACTTTTTCTATGATGTTATTTTTTTAATGCAAAGAACTATGCGACGTCATAGTTATTTAGTACCTATATACCTACCTACTATAAACTTATAACATCTCAACTTAGGTAATTTTTCTATATCCTGATGTCAAAAATTCAAACTCATACAAACATTCTCATAAATAAATCATACTTATTACATTTTATCAATAAATTATGATTCTAAAATTGTTAATACAAAAATACGTGTACATGAGATATTTCGGTTGTAATAATTACACTTAACATGTCCTTACTTTTTATAGCTACTTACATGTGAACAGTCCTCGTCTTTTACATTCTGTAGGTATTTATAATTTTGAAAAACCGCCATAAAGTTATCGAAGCTAGATTAATTTGGACGGATGTAGCTATAATTATTCGAACTGTTGATTGTCGTACAAAACAAACGCGGTGATTCAATTTTGTTGATAAAGGCCCGACTTATGATAAAAAGTATTATATTCGGCACACCTTAATACTAGGACACGTCATTAAGAAGTAGAGCTGACGATTTTTGGTCTTCAGTTGGAGCTTTCTTCACTTCTTTGGTAGTTCGCTTCGTCTGCGCAACGTTATGTCGATGCATAATGTAGAGCAATAAAACGAAACCGACCAAAAAGCCTGATAGACCACCTGCTATGGTTAGCCATGTGCGGCGACGTGACGATCTGGAGTTCTGAAGCTGAAAAGCAATAAGTATCATTTAAACTAGCATTTTACAACTGTCCGTTTTGTTTTTTAGCTTAAGCAACAAAAATAGTTTCGTATAGGAACTCAGAATAAAAAATTAGGTAAGGAAAAATTAATAGCTAGATAAGTATAGATACGGATATCATTACATATTTTAAAAATATTATCACGCATTATTTATTATTATTTTATCTTACCCCAGCTGTTACCAAATTTTGACACTCTCGATACGTTGTATTTAGATTCTTTGGCAACTCAACTGCAGGACAATTTTCGAATTCTGTAAATAATATAAAGGAAATAATTATACATACAAGAAATTATTTCTAAATATAGTATAACTGGAAAAGAGGACAATTCTGTACATTAATTAAAATAAAATACTTTGTCTTTATACAAACAAGTAACAAAAGCTAAAAATATAGTTTTTGAATTCCTTTTTTGAAATTTTACGAATTTTGATAAAATAATATTTCTCCACCAATTAATATAATAAGTAGGTATAAATAATATTGACATACCTCTAGAATTCAGTCTTGTATAATCGCTAAGTTGAAAATAAATTTGTTTCTCCTGGAACCACTTGATGCTCAACTTCAAGTCACAGAGTTTTATAGTATCGATTGAATCTGTTAAGTCCAGTTTCGTAAGCCGACACATGGAACTCAAAGTATGGACGTCTATTGTTGTCAGTGGGTTGTGGGATACATTGTATAGCACCACCTGAGGTAGAATTCCAAAATCTGGCAGCACTTTTATTTTACAATCAGACAGATCCAGTAACTCCAGAGGTGCCTTGATAGGTTTGCTTATTTCCATACTATTCAAGCTTAAGTGCAACAAAGGATTTCCATTTAAATACAGTTTTCGTAATGATGGCAATTGAAATATTGTCTCTGGAAGTTGGAAGATTACGTTCTTTGAGAGGTCTAATGTTTGCAGATCCGTCAAGTATGCAAACGCATCTTTATCTATTGAGTAAATTTGGTTCTCAGACAGATATAGGAATTTTATGCTTGTATAGTACGATAATGTGTCGGAGTGCACTTCCTGTAATTTATTGTCGCTGAAATCGAGTATCTGTAAAAAAATTATAACTTATTTTAACAAAATTTAAACCTGACGCAAAAACATCTTTTCAAGTTCAACAAAGACCAATGTTTAATCTGTGTAATTTTTACCAATATATATTTTTTTAAATATTTTAATCTTATGGCTCTTATGGCTCTAAGTGATTTATGAAATAAAAAATATATTACAGTTTAAGAGCAATATAATGAAATTCTCTTATCATATAAAATAAAATCTCTGATAAAAGTGAAGCCTAACAGCCAATTAGAACTATGCTTAAGATAATAAATAGATAAGAGAATTATTTCTTGATTAAATGTACTTTGTTTTAAACTTTGACGAAGTACTTCTATGATATAACGTCACAGCAAATGACCCACCAGTTACAGATTATAGTATATGATTATGATGGACATTATGACAAGGTAAATAATGAACAATGCTTAAACAAATAGCATTAAAACACATTTATGCATGAGTATTTAGAGAGAGATAATACAATAATAACGTTGGAAATGGCTTATTTTAGTTCTATGCTGCTTTCACTGCTATTTTGTTTCACTTGTTAGTTTAAATTATTATTAAGAAATAACAAATTAACACCATCTTCATATTAATGTATTACAGCGGCCCAAACGCCACGTTGTCGCTTAAACTTATTGTTAGGTATATTATAGCTTAATTAAGTATACAAAATCTTTACATATATTACTTTTAAGATTCAAATAAGTAAATTCGTTCAGTAGTTTGGAAGTGATACAAATTTCACAAATTTTGATGGCATAAATATATTTAGATATAGATGTATATTTCAGACCAACCTCAATTCCTCCCTTGAGACTAGGTATCTTAGACAACCTCAAACCAGCACAATGCGCACCATACATTTCATAAGCGTATGCGTAAGTACATCGTGTTGGGAGGGACGCCAGAGCTTCAATATCCGTCACCTCTTTAGCGTTGCTGCTGAGAATCAACACGGTGACACTCAAAAGGTACCTGAAAGTAAAATTTTAAAAAGAGTTTTATTTTTTTTAAACTGATTCTCCTAAAAATATCCTGAATTGTTTTGAAATGCTTCTTCACTGAGCAGGCCAGGCCTAAAAGCCCAGAGTTATAGATATATTGATCCGTCATTTCGTGCTCCCACCTTGATAAATGAAGTGTTACATCTCATATATGTTCAGTAATTTCACTAACTATTTTGTCCTTCACATTTGAACAGTATCTAAGGTTCGTATACTTATACCGTTTGGCATCTTCTAAAACAGATTGATGTGCAAATTTATGTATTCAATTAAAATAATCTTTTGAATTTTATCTATATAAGTTTTGTGTACCCGCAAAATGAAGAATAGAGTTTTGTTCCTAGTTATGCCTAGTTAAGGTGCACAATTTGTAATTGTCACTTATTAGGCTCAAATCGAATCAAATATTAAATAGTACATAATTTTTTGATATGTTATTTAAATATAATTAAGAATGTTTCTAAAGATATAATAGTTAATTGACTCTAGCTATCTGTCCACTGACGTTTAACTTTGAAACTGTTATACTTAAAATCTATAATAATTTAATGAGGTTTAAAAAATTATGAATACAGTACCCCTAATTATGAATTTCGAAAGAATATACCTATAGGAAAATATTCATCATTATATAAATATTCATCATTATACAATATATAATATTTTCCTGTCTGTATATCAATACGGTCATTTTTTTATTACTTTCTGGAATAAAACTCAGTTTCTTATTACTTTATCTTAAAGCTACGTTATCTCTACATTCATAAGAAACTATTAACGTAATATCAATAGTTACTGTCTTCAATAGCATAATATGTTTATTTATTTTCTTCTTTGGGGTTATCGCCCACGACCTTTGGTCCACGCATTAGGTGGAACTGCATTTACTTATAACTTTAATAACTGAGTAATCATGTAAACTACCCAATTCATAGAAATTATTTGCGTAAGCTGTTTCGCTTTTATTAACAAAAATAAACAGAGCTGAAATGCTTATCTTCTTATCTATGAAATATGATCTTGATGGAGTTATATCGATTTAAAGTTTAAATTTGTAGATATACCCTGTTATTTTATTGAATTTTGTGATATGTATTTAAAACAAACAATTTGTCTTCTTAAGAATTAATTATTTTTTGTACTAATAACGATTCTATTTTAAATTTAAAAAATGCAGGAGTTGAGGCCAGTTTTAGCGTAGGGGCACATAGTGTGACTGTAAAATCGACTGGTTGTGGGTTCGATCCCCACTTGAGGAGATGTAATATTTATTTGAGTGTATATTTCCGTTTCTTCGCTCTGGTGACGAGGCAAAGCACGGCGTTGTGTTCCGCCACTTAATACGATAGAGAGACACGATCAGCATTCGGCTTATGAAATTGTGACGCGTCTCCAGTCCACCAATATTCATCCATTCATTGTTACTTCTTCGTAATTTAAGTAAAAAACATATTTGAATTAACAAGTGCAAAGAAACGTTAATTTATCGATAAATATTAATTTCAATTAACTCCTTTTTTGTATTATACAAAGTAATGGTAATTAAACCATAAGAAATTAATTCAATTCATAAAAGTATGCTATTTTTCAACAATGTTTTATATAGTAGTAGTAGTAGTAGAGAATAATTAATTAAAAAAAAACTAAAAAATTGTAAGATATGTTTATAGCTTCAAATATGTATACTAAAAAACGCAATAGTAAAGATAAAGAAAAAGGTCCGCATCATACTTAACATGTCTATGATAAGAACTTGTGATCTATCGCTATCGCATGTTCTAGATATTTTAATATTGCATAAGTAATAATGTGCAATGTGACCGTGTTACTAAATATAATGATTTTATGTAACTGGAACGTTAATTGATTTCCCAGGACAGGAGGATAGGAGGAGGCAGCACACACACCTTCAAATCTCATTGCCCTATATGCAATACTATGAGAGTATCCTGCTCTCTATGAAGAAGCTATTCCGCAATAGGCGGTCCTGTGACTTACATGGGAAGGTTTCTGTTTTATTGGATAGTAATGAACAGTATATCGTTCGTACGGCAAATGTACCTTGAACAAATGCAATCTACGCATTTCCCAGAGTAAAAAAAAAAGAATACATGATACTGGGTGTACTGTGATTAAAATATAGATCAACAACCTATTTCATACCAATTACCATAAATGTGTTGTTATATACGCGCTATTTGCCATTGTTAGATAACATTTGAAACTCAAAAGGTAATTAAGATCCTATGTCACAAACGCACTATCGTCGTATTAGCTGGGTCTTTAGTGTGGTTTCCACATACTTTTGATATAAAATTTATGAGATTATTATGAGGTCGCTGTAGCACAAGCGTGTCAGTTGTGGATTCAAATCCCACTCGGGGAATTAATATTTATATTTAATTAAAATTTTTATTTATTATGAAGTGTGAAGCTGAAAAAATATATATCGAGTATAAAACACGTATTTAATTTAAGTAAATAGTATACCTACCTAATAACAAAACTAGGTATTATATACTTAGTCATGTCATGTTAGTAATAACTACAGATACAAGCAAAGTTTTGTGTCTATCGAGATAAGTATATGACAAAACATTTATGTATATAAAACATTTCCTGAAACATCTAGTATTACAGCGCACAAACGCCGCACCTATAATTTACCTCCGTCATATAGTGACAATGTAAAACAACTTAGTTACTCCTAATGTCACCACATATAATGAAAATAATTGAAGCTAAATTAATAGTAAATTAGCCAGTCTAAAGTAATGCAATGATAGTTCTATGCAGCGGATAATAAGGATCGTCCTCGCGAAACAACAATGGGATGTCCATCTTTCAATCTTTCATCGCATTACGATGTAATATGATGGTTTTTTTTTCGATCATGAGGTTAATGCTGTTAGCCCTACTGGTTTTTACAGCAACACCGGGGGGGAGGGTACTCTGTCCCAGGAAGAAATGCAAGCACTATGTGGCTGCCTGTGAGGAAGTCGACGACTGTAAGGGCGCCCCCTGCGGGACTCGAACCACGGCTTGCGGCAGTGTTCCTTTTATTTTTCCTATTTTGTTGGTGCTACCCTCCGAATACATAGTTTATTTAGTTAAGAAACTTTAGAGGACGTCGTGCCACAGAGGCAGAAGATTGTGACTGTAAACGCCAAGGTGGTTCATTTATTAATATATTTATTTGCTCGCTTTCGCTCTGGTAACAAGGTAAAGCGCGGCGTTGAGTTCCGCCACTTACCATGCAAAAAGCAATTTAGTGGAAAGTGGGGAACGGAGTGTCTTAACACTAGGTTCCCTTATACGGAATACCTTTATACCTACTGGTATGCATAATTTATTTATGTTTGCACCAATTAATGAAGTTTCCTCTCAAATAAAACACCACGAGAGTGATAATGAATTTCATAATCTTTTCAGTAATTGACCATGTCCTAAATTTAGACAGAGATATTGTGTCGGCACTCGGCATATCATCTATTGGCGCACTTTGCGATAAATTGTTCAAGGTTAAGAAAATATCGTATTATGTATTTTCAGAAAACTAATGAAAAAGAAATAGGTAGATAAGGTAAAAGATTTTGTTTCTTAAATGCTGTTAAAACTTGTAAGTTTTCAGTAACATTATGAATTCGGTTCGGAAGATACTGTGGTAGACTGATAAGTATTTAACTAAAGAATAGAATACTGCGATCGGCACTAAAATATGAATAAATAACGTCGATTTTCTTCTTAATATAAATGTAATCATTCAACTCCGTTTGATTTCATTTTTTAAAAGTAGTTTTTTTTTGTTTTTGTTTCATAGTGAGAGACAATGTCCATTCGAAATATTGCAAACTCAAGACAACAGCCGTCTAATTGGCAGAGGTCAAATTAATTTCTTTTAATTGTTGACTTGAACTCTCCATCTAACAAGTGGTTGACTTCGTAGAAGGAGTCATGCAATAAATGATTCATGAGCAATATCAAGTTTTGTTTACATATAAGACCTTTTTCAAAATAACATTAATTAAGTATAGTAATATAATAATATTAATTAATTTTATTTCGGAAAAGTCTGGAGTATTTGACTTTGACGGGCCATTGGACGGAAGCTGTACATATTGTGAGGGACACTCCTGCGCATCGTGCGTGGCGGCCCCAATTGTCTGATTGATCTTTATGATTCGCCCACGCCCCTGGCAACGTTCATCGAAAGAATTTTGGTATCAATATCTGTATATTATATGCAGATAAGTATAATAATAAAAAATAAGTAGGGAAAAGGCACCACTAATATTTAAATGCTTTTTTTAAATCAATGAGCTTTATTATTCTCAAAATAAGTTAAGATTTAGGTGCTAGTTATAATAAGGTACCATATATGAACATTAACGTTATAAAAACTGTATATTAAATAATGTCTGGTGATGTGCATCTTTAGACAATAATTAGTAGGTAATAATGATAATGCAATGCTTAAAAAATATATGTTATTGTTTTACGAATCACATAGAAACTAAATTACCGATTTATCAGCCAAACACCGATAAGATTGATTCATTTTATTTTTCTATGAAAAAATGATAGCGTGACGAATGTAATATATGTATATTTTTTCAGTAAACGTATTTTTTACAATAAATTTTAATAAAATTTCCTTAAATATTCTCCGTAAGAGTAAACAAAGTTATTATTTTATTGTTCTGTTTTATGCCAAAGCCAGTTAGTTATTTACTTAATAAATTAATTTTTCTTTTTAGCTCGTATCGCTATGTAAACTATTCATAATCTATTCATATTACTTCTATCCATCTTTGATGTTGCAATTTTTTTATATTTACAATAACTAATTATAATGTCTTCATTACAATCCCCAATTTGTGATTTTCTTGTAAAGCATTAAGTATTTCTATACCGAAAACGAATATTATTTATTTCATACGTACTTTGCCTAAATAGTTTTGTCATTAGGGCTACGATAATTAAAAAAATATTTAGTAAGTATTTATACTTACTAAATATTGTGTGTACTACTTATACCTATAGTAGTAGGTACACACAATTTGAAATATGTATATTTTAAAGAATTTATTAGATACTTAAACGTAAATATTAGGTACGTTCTTATCAAATTCACCATTTTATTAGATATTTAAAGTCATTCGAAAGAAAAGTGCGAAATTTGACGTTTTCTTTAGATTTTAATTCACTTTTAACTCATGTAAAATTGATGAACAGTTATTTGTTATTATATTCACTATTAGCTAAGGACTTATTAACACTTAAGTATTATAGGTACGTACGTGTGTATTCTGAAATGTGAACTAATTTATTAACTACGTACACTAGTATTGATTTAATGTGAATTTCGATGATTCAGGTACCTAATGACAAAGATTCTTGCGCATAAAAGTTTTAAATAGAGTATAGTGCAAATTTCATAAAGAGAAAAATATCAGGGCTACTAATTTCACTTAACAATTATTTAATACGTTAATAATATAGAAATACTAATAATATATCCGTGGATATTCATAGAAAAGTTACTCTTACCTGTCCTTAATACCATAACTGTATTTTCTTATAAAAAAAGATATAAAAATTGATAAATATACCTGAACATTGTAAAACACTGTAATTCATTCACAATTAACGGATATCGTATTCTGTACTGGTCATCACCAAGATTAATCCATAATATGTCTACTTTTGAAGAAAACTTATTAAAGTCACACACACAAAAGTTTCCAGAGCCGCAATCTGCAGCGGAAGGCGTTCGTTAAATTGATTCAATTAATCCACTCCTGCGCACTGCTCGTGGTCCTTATTCGCGGAGATGTTTTTCCCTCGGAGGATCAAATGATACTGTCGTTGTAATCTTTTATCAGCACTAGCTCTACAGCCGAATATATAAATGAGACAACTTGAGACAATGACTAGGTACCGTCGATGCCGAATATCAATTGTAATTGACGGGCTCCTATCTAAATGCAACGATTGGCTGTAAATTATGTTTATTTTTGAGGAGTGCGCGATAAATAAATGTCTTTGTTTCTACAATACTGTGAACACTAAAATAATTGTTCTTTCCTAATTATATAATTTATAGATAGTAGAGGAATGATGATGACCAGAGGTTTTCTTGCTCTTATATTTAAAGGATAATTTTTGTAAATTGTGTATAAAGATTGTCTTGTTCAGATATAAACATATCTACATTTTCTATTAATAATAGATAAGTGTTGTTATGTGATAGCTATTATTTTATCGTCATTTATTTTTAAGTGAGTATGTCTAAATACTCCATAATTAACTTTTTTTGTGCTGAAAATCTCGCGATCTTGAGAAAGATGGTTTTGGTAAGTGTACCGACAGACACACGGAAATCAAAGAAGTCCTGTAAGAGATGTACTTTTTACTCCTAAGATACGGAAAAATAGAGAAAATCTATGAGTACATACATTTTGGTTTGTTCAAGTATCTAATATTGAAAAATTTTAATATTAAGGCTTCTACCGAACTAGCCATCCGCCGCAAGAGACCCGATCGCCGGAGGGCGGCATACGATCGCCCTAACGTGTCAGAGGGCGGTCAGCTTGGGGAAGCTGGCCGCCTTCATGGCTTATTAGAATTCACCTCTAAGGGTCCAAATAAGCAGGCGTAACAGCGCGCGTCCGCCAATATACATATAATAAAGAAATAAATATACACAGTTTTATTAGGTATTACAGAAAAATATTATAATGAATTATGCAAGTACCGTCGATTGATAAAAATGGGAAAAAACTTGCAAATACTTTTTTATTTATTCGTGGGGGGTGGTCGGCAGCTGCCCCGCTTGCCGATTCTTAAATCCGGGCCTGCAGGTGTGACCATAATATTAATTTAGAAAGTAATCTTTTTGAACTATAACAATAATAAACTAAAATGAAGAAGAACTACTACTGTTTTAAATTTGTTATGTTTGGAGTCTGCTCCAACCAAGCCAAACACAATCTTAAACCAATTACCCTATTGGTTGCCGAACAAAAGATAATAAAATTAATAAAATCCGGTGAAAAATGTGAGTCGGACTCACAACCGATGATTCAGTGTCAATTTCATGACCGTTGACAAACTTTAGTTTGCTAGCAGGCGTATACACTCATATAATATTAAATGAACTATAACTGTATGTCTGTAATAGTTTCTTCTGTGATATGTCGAAGGAACTATAGAAGTGTAGACTATATTTGTTATTAATTTGGGTGTGATACCTCCTTCCAATTTTGAGAAAAATGCTCTTTTCGTGAGATATACACAGTACACACTTTTTTATACTACCGTTTCTTTGCAGTAGTAATAAAAAATATTTTTAAAGATATACGTAATTTGGTTTCAATTTATTGTTATGTTTTGCTATTAATACTTCTAACTGATTTAGTTAGCAATTAATAATTTTATCAAAGGTCCTGAAGGTATTTTCATATATTTTAAGAAACAGGAAAAATGATAATTTAATTATAATAACTTTATTTATTTTTTATTTTATATCACTGTACGGTACTACTATAACTAAAAATATTGAAAATGAACTTAAATAATTCAACATATGCCTAACTTAGAAAAAAATAATGTCAACTGACAACTCTGATTAATTACATTTGACATATGACAATTTTGACTTTTATCGTAGCGTTTGCGGCTTTTTGCCCCTATAATAATATTTTGGTGTAAACAATTTAGTTAATATATTAATGTTTAAAATAAAGTTTTTATAAATGAAGATGAACGCTACTAGTTTGTATGTTTCTACTTGTCGCTTAATAATTCTTGCCGATGCTGCCGATAAAAGTTCGTGGACAGACTTGTTTCGTTTGGTCCCTTATTTACGACAATCGTTATCATGTACAGTGTGTGGAAATTTATTAAAGGAACCTTATACTCCAACGAGCTCTAGTTGTCAACATCATGTGTGTAAAAATTGTAAAGGTGGTAGGAAAAAACTTAAACCTTCGTGTACTTGGTGCAAAGACTATGAAAACTATACTGAAAATTTACAGTTACGAATTCTTTTACAATGTTATAAAAAACTTTGTGAATATTTTATGGGAACTGATATATATAAAACTTTATTAGAAGAAGAGGAAATAGCAGCAGGTGTAAATGGAGGCACAGTAGCAAGTTCAGGTTTAATAGATTTAATACAAGAAGGCGCAGGGTTTAATGATGACTATAAAAGTACTGCAGGTCTTTCGAAGTCTGC
The DNA here is from genome assembly GCA_036379175.1 of Heliconius cydno galanthus. Lineage (NCBI taxonomy): Eukaryota > Metazoa > Arthropoda > Insecta > Lepidoptera > Nymphalidae > Heliconius > Heliconius cydno. Next base: position 114,994 of record JAKRZM010000631.1, on the reverse strand, counting down.
CTACAGTATATTACCTTGTGTTTATACCAACTCTGCATCAACACAAACACAAGCAGCATCATCATCAAGTAATTCTGATTCAAGATCAAATAGTAAAGATTCACCAAATTCTAGAGCTATTTCAAATGGGTCTCCACTTTACTCTGTTATGTACGCAGGTTCCGGAAATAAAATCACTATCAAAAGGAAAGCAGTTGATGAGACAGATTCATCACAGACAGAAACTAGTCCAAGAGAAGGAAAAGTATGTAAAAAATATATAAATACAAATTTACATTATTTGTTACAAAGTTAATGGTTTTATTTATTTCAGTCAAATCAATTAGGGTTTAAGAAACCATCAAGTAGATCTAGAAGCTCAACTAGCAGTAAGAGGAAAGGGTGTAGATGTGGTAATGCCACGGCTACACCTGGTAAATTAACATGTTGCGGGCAAAGGTGTCCGTGTTATGTCGAAAGCAAACCTTGTACAGAATGTAAATGTAAAGGTTGCCGAAATCCTCATAGACCTGATGGACTGAAGGTAATAAATATACATATATTTTTATACATACAGTGAAGCTACCTTGTGTATTTCATATAGCAAGGTAGGCAGAGGGAACCCAATATTAAGTCACTCTGGTTCCCATACAATGCATGCATGCACCCAAATTTCAAAAGAATACACATTGTTTTCATACCAGAGCATGGAGATCAAAATAATTCATTTCCACAATTGGGAATAAAACCCACAACCACTACTTATAATCAGATGCTCTCAAACATATATATTTTTTAATGTTACATATTGTCTGTAAATGGTGTCAGTACAGGACCTTCTAAAAATAAAAAATATTTTTTTACTGTAGTAAGAAAAAACTGCCTTAAAGTGATGTACATGCTTGAAATAATTATTATTAGATTATACTCTTTTGTCGGCCCGGCAGGCTTTTATCATTACACTACTAAATAGATGGATACTTCAAATAATAATTTTCACAAAAAAAAATCTCAAAAACGGCAGTTTAAATTATGTGTCAGTTAACCTAATGATATCCTATTTGATTCCTTTTTATTTATTTACTTTTTTATTGTAGTGTTTATGTTTTTGGCAATATAACACAAATTAAATAAATAAAGTAACTTAAAAAAATATAAATATGTTTGTTTCCAGGTCCGACCTCACATACCTCAATTAGATACATTGCAAATAATGAATTCTAATCCTGATAGTTCACCATCATGTTCAGGCTCTATGGACAGTTTAGATGCAGATACACTCACTATGGATGCCATGGAGGAATCTCTCACTTTTACTACAGAATTAAAGTCCTCTAATATTAAAGGTATATTTGTAGTCATTAATGTATGATAATTGAAAGTAAGTTTATAAACCTGCTATATAATAACTTAAACTAAAATAACACTATCATATTTTCCTTAAAAAAACACCATCATATTTTCCTGCATAATTGGGACAGAACTCTGCATAACATGTTGAATGGCAGATCTCAAAATTATTCTTTTTTTGGTTACCAGAGAGAGAAAATTTAAATATTTCATTTCCCTGAATAGGGATTGAATCCACAACAATTGTTTAAAGTCACTGTCACACTGCGCCACACAGGCCCTATTGGGTTGGTTGGTCTAAATGTCTCAAAGTTTGGACAGAGAGCAAGAAATTGAGTATATTAACATTAGCTTCCCTCTGCTATATGTAGGATACAGTGTGAAGCTAAAACATAATTTGTTTACAGTCTACACCAGTCAATTACAAGAAGTATCACCATTATTACCAGCCACAATAATGATGGACGAGGAGTTGCCAGCATCACCTGACGATGAATTAAGTTCCCCTCACGAGTATACAGGGTGTTCACCTAAAGATGAACCCGAGACATCACCACAGTCCACTCATGAAACAAACAGTGATGTAGAAGTTGATGTATGACAACAACTTTCCATTGCAGGTGACTAGATTTTGTTTGTCATTAGTTTAGGGATACGTAATTTTCGCACAATTACTATTAGGAAAATGTATGTTTGAATCATATAGAAGCAAATAGAGCAATCTCCATTATGATTAATACCTGGAAAATAAAATAAATGCTTTTAATATAACTTCTCTAACTTTTGAACAAATATTATTGGAATATAACCAATATATGCGTCTTAGAGAATAAAATAACAACTTAGTTAAGCAAAGACATTGAATAAATTATTGGATACTGCTGTTCACATGGAACAGAAATGGAAATTGTTTTATTAGCCTTAATATGATTCATTTCACTATTGAATAGTATAAAATGAAGTGCCTCAAAATAAGCTTTTGTACATGTTTAAAAGAAACAGTGTGGATTTTGATGTGTTTATCGTCACAAGTGCGAGTCGGACTCGCCCATCAAGGGTTACCAATTTCATGAAGTAATATTTCACATTATTTCAGCTTTATCTTGACAAAAAAGGTCCGACAAAGAGAGGGAAACTTATATCTTTATAATCTTTAATTTTCGTTTGCAATATCTTCAATTGATTTTATAGATTTAGCTTAGATTATTTTCTTAAATTTACTTACACATTTCATGAGGCATTAGTTAACCTTTGCATTTGGGAGATGATTATAAATATATAGATCCAGAAAAGAACTTTTATAAATAAAGTTAGATTAATTAGAAATCAAAAAACATTCTAACATTAAAAAATATATAAAATCTTCCATGCCGGACATTAATTGTATCCCAATAATTATCTTCTTTTTTAATTTGTCGTTTGAGTTAAAAAATTATCATTATCAAGAATAATATAATGCCCACGATCTTTAAATATATAATTATAAAATAATAAATATAAGTTTATTTCAAGCAAGTGATGTTACACCTACACTGTATATGAACATTCACACCGATGCAAAGCTCAGCTTATACCTCACATACTGTACTTTAATTTTTAACTGTACAAAATTAACGACTTTTTTCTCTCATATAAATACTTTTTTCTTTCATATAAATAAACTTGCCTTTGTTACTACAACACTTGATGAGTATGGTATTCATTACATTACGAAAATTATGTGTCTCTACTAATGATGTTTTTAAATATGTTATGTTCGCTTAATATACTAGTCACTTGTACTTCTCGGTAATAAATTATAATAGTTAAAACGATTTTTTTTTAATTAAATTATTTTTTGTCATAAGCTAGTGTTTTTAGTGTAAATACGAATAATTCCTTTATGCATGTAGAAACTGATATGGTCCTTTGGTTACTGTTAACTGTAACTTTATGAATTGGCAAAGGCTATATGTATTCTAAACTTTGATTGACAGTTGAAAAATAAATGGGCATGTATTTTTTTTTGTTGTAAATATAATTGGCATCATTAAAAAAATATTGAACATGATGATATGCATGTATTTTTTTACATTTGTATATTTTTTAAAAATATAATTACTTGTTTTAATTCAAAAATTTTGTAGTATGAAGTGCTGCCATCTATGATTGGACTTATATCATTAATGGAAAAATAATAATATGTGAAACACAATGTTAAGTGTAACTCCATTTTGTTAAGTCTATAAAACGAATATTGGAATCTCTTAAATTAATAATAAATAAACTATATTACTTAGCAGAATTAAATTGTTAATCGCAATATACATAAATGTATAAAATATCTTTTTTAATATTTTCGTACTTTTTCAATACTTCTTGTTATAATATTTTATTGAATTGCACACAAATAAAGTATAATTATTACTTTAATTTTTTTTTTAAATATTTTCGTTGTTTTTGACTTTGGTAAAATAAACCTTAAAACTTATGAACAACACTGTAGAAGGTAAGAAATTACAAACATAACATATTTTCATATGAAGAATTTCAATTATAAAATACTAGTAAATAAAACTGTATATTACCATTTATACGCTGTCATTTATGACCAGAAATAAAATATTAATATAAAAAAAAGCACAAGTTGCTATTCTTGTTACTTTATTTACACTATATAGTAGGAGACTTTTATTTAAAATGTCCGTTTTATAATGTACTCATTGTAATTCCAAAAAAATATAGTATTAAGTTTTTTGTTTGAAGAAATTGTTTGAAGTGATGCAGTTTACACATTATTTGTACATAAATGATAGTGTTACAATATATCTACGATAAAACAACTTTCTTTTTTTTATTTTTTTTTATTCGTAAACGTCTTTTTTAAAATTATTTCGTTATAAAATATATATATATAAGAACATTTTGTAAACATTACCTCCACTATTACCCAAAATACTGAACAATTACTACAAACCTGTCATCTTAATGCTAAATATTTTTAAAGAAATTACGAGTACCGAAAAATACATTAATATTCCATATAAAAATGAACTATTCCATTTGGCTGCACCTTCAGGTTTCAATCACTATACTATATAAGATTTACGTAACTAACAGTTCCTTAGTTATCTAAAGTGTTTTGACTGACCTGACAAGAGTGTACGGATAGAAATCTCCATATGATCAATATTTTTGTATGGACTGTATGGAATAGGTCTAAAATCATTTTATGTTACATTCACAAATAATAATAGATATGATTCAGTAGTGCTGGTTCATATATCATTGTAAGCCAAAGACAAATTAAAATTACTCTATACACAATATTATTTTATATGTATCTATTATTATGGAATTTATTAAACTTACTAAGCAAATAACCAAGGTGACAGTAATATATAAGTGACTGTACATTCAATGCCAATAAATATACAATAATGAGATGAATAATAATTATTAAAATGTTGCTCTTAGTATAGATATTTGACTGCAGTGAATACTTTGTATGCATGTGTGTCAACTACAAGTGAATCTGTGATATTCTCTATCACCGATATTAATATTTAAAATCTTCGAGTTTTCCACTGTTCATAAATGTTTTGGCGTTATCACAAAGCACTTAAGTACAAATGAAATTGTATATGATGATATTCGTACTTTCAAATTGTGAATAATAACTGTATTATTATAATTATTAATGCCATTATTGTAATATGTGAATGAAATAAATCAAAGTATTTTTGTTATATATTGTTTTTATTTTTTGTGACCAGTTATTACATAAAATGAGAATAATTATCAATAACATTTAATTTAAGTTAATATTAAGCTACTGTTGGAATATTCATATTTTCCTCTGAATTTTCTGTTTCATTTCCACTTGAATTTTCATCTAGTTGAAGACACGTCTCTGTTTCCCAAATTCTATCGAACTCTCTTTTCAAGGATTTTATAAGTGTAACTTCCGAGGTTATCAGTGTGTTATCTCTATTGTGATTCACTCGATCTACTTCATAATCCAAAGAACCCAAAATAGCTACAGCGTCTGCACAATTTGCATCGATAAGTAAAAACTCATGCTCTAATTTGATTTTAGACCAGATTATCTTAACTTGTATGCCACAGTCGATAAAAGAATGTAGACTTGTTAAAGTATCGGTATTGTGCACTATAATTCGAACTTGAGCGTAATTTTTTTCGCGTTGTTGTACGTTAATCAAACATTTTGACAAAGTATCGCTGTCCAGAGTCGGCGTGCATATATCGACAGTACGGCTGGCGTGGGCAATCAGATAAAATATGCAAAAGAGGTTGTTCAAACCCACTTGTTTCTTTTCTTCGTCTTGCGCTCCATAAAATAAAACTTCGTTGATTGCGTCACTTTGCTTGCTGATGCCAACGATGTTTGCGAGCCATGTACATTTATGTGATATTCCAGCTAAGATTGAAGAACTTCCAAATATACGCGATTTCCAATTTACGTTGCTCATTTTGTCAGATAAAATACACGCTTAAGTATCTAGTGAATTAGAAATGTGTCAAGTTTGTTAGAATTTAGTCTACCTACAAATTTGATTATAAACAAAAAGTGCGGTACAGAAATATTGCTTACGCCGGTAGTTCTGTTCAATGTTCAATCTACGGTTGTAAGTGTTGTCAATGTGTGCGAGTCACATTTGTTAAATTAACTACTAAAGACTCTTTTGAATAAGCATGGTTTTTAATAAAAAAATTGACATTAAAGTCAGAATTTTTTATTATTTTTCAATTTTATAGTTTTATTTGTTTATTGAAGAATTTTTTACCGTTTGGCTGTTGTATAATGCAAATAATATAATGTCAGAAGACCCTCTACGAAAACTGGCCCCACGCAAAGATGTCGATCAACGAATACAATCGAATTCTGTTGAGGCATCTGGGGACGCAACTCCTAGGAAAAAACCATCACGATCAAAAAGCAAATGTAGAATACCCAAAAATTTACGCTACGACTTGGAAACTGCGTTAGTAGGGGTAAGTATTACTACCGGCAGTATCTAATATTGTTTGTACTTGTTAATCCATACTCATTCTATTATTATCTATGATATTTTACAAAAAGTTGAGCTGAGAAAAAGCAAATAAAAAAGGCACATTAAATATGAGAAAACATACATTTTAGATTATTTATTATATGATACAATTTTTAGATATTCTATAATTTTGCTTATTACTTTTCAGTTATGTGATGTATGGTTTGAAGAGATTAAGCCATATTTAGTGGAGAACAATATTAAAATACATTTGCACAACGACACGGGCGACGGTAGCGGGGACCGCGGCCTTGTTACCGGCAACTGCTCCCATCTTGATCCAGGTAGATCTGAAGTACGAGCCTCTATCAGCTCTGCTATTTTATGTGTCATAAAAATATTTGTGAGGGCGTCGCCTTTATCCGTACTCTGGGAAATGTTCATATCTATACTAATATAATAATAAGCGGAAGAGTTTGTTTGTTTGTTTGTTTGTTTGTTTGAACGCTAAGATCTCTGGATCTACTGGTCCGATTTACTATGTTTTTGTTTTGTATGAAAGCTGCATTCTTCAGAAGTGCTATAGGCTATATAATATTACATTACACATATGTACTAATAAATTAAAATACTTTCTAATTTGACATGCAATTTATTCTGCCATGTTAATAACAACCGTCGTTGCTAAGCACCGGTTTGCAAAGTTTCTTTGTTGTTATAAGAAAACGTCACCCAAAATGAACTTATATTTTGATATTCATCCTTATAAAAATAAAAATATTATATAATATTTAATAAATAGTCTTATATATATTCAAGCAGGCGTAGCCGCGTCCGGGTCCATTAGTAATAAATAATTGTCATTCCAACGCTCTGGGAAATATAGTGTGATGGCGACTTCTACTACTGACTTTGTCATGCTCCTTTCGTTCATAATTTGATTTTTTATCCTGAATATTTATATTTACAACATTATATGCTATTTATTTCTGTACCATATCAACTTTAGGGGTAGTAGGGGTGATTAATGTATTAATAAAATATCTTATATTATTTAATATTTTATTGTAATAGCAACGTCATCCCACGGATGTGAGCTATGCAGACTGTTGTTCAGCGCAGCCAACAGTATTGAAAGCGCCGCGTCGCAAGCAGCCACCGCCACAGCCTCCGGTCGTTGCGGCAACTACGCAAACACCGGTATAGTGTGATTTTTCATATTTAAACATTAATTAAATAAAAACATAATTGTAAAATAATTGCCTAATTTCTAAAGGTTTCTATTGCAAATTATGTCTCTCGATTTATTTTTAAAAGACTTCAAATTTATTTAGAATTTGCATTTTTTAAATTTTATTCATCGTTTTCAGTATAAATGGAAGAAACAAAAGACACGGAATCGAAGACAATCTTGTCAAACGGAACTGCGACAACCAATACCGCGTCTGTGTAACTCTTATAACGTACCGTTATTATTTACAAAAGAAAAATACACAGATTTCACGCAAAACCACTACAACTACTTTCATAACTATAAGGTGGGTTATTTTTTGAGCTTCGAATATCTCATTTATATAATTGAAAAGGTAGACAGAACATGGAATTTGAGAAACCATTGGAATCAATGGCTGTGGTTCAATAATTTTATAGGTGCTATACATGATTTACTGCTGTTTTTTTTCATCGTTTGAGCAATATTTGTATTGAAAATAGATTTAAATTAAATAGCAAATGTAAATAATAAAGCAGCCCTTCAAAATATTAATAATCCAGGGCGCCTACAATTTACGGTCTATAAAAAAATTAATAAAATCTTTTCACGATAATATATTTATTTTTGTATTTTTGCCTTAATAGGATTTAATATCAAGAAAACCTAAATTGAAGCACGCGTACACTCAAACGGATACAGTATGCTCTGGAAGAGATAAAGCTGCAAAGAAAATATTTAACACAAAGTTCACAACGTTAAAGTCCCCACCCCCATGTCCTGACCTAGCACATAAAGAGAATCAACATGCCAACAAAGACTGTCCACTATTTCCAGACGTGAGTATTATTTTTATATAAGTTTTGTAATATACATTATATAATATATCTATTATTTATTGTTGAGGCCGGTCGTAGCGCAGGAGCTTAAAGTGTGCTTGCAAACGACGATATCTTGGCGGGAAACTGAAGAATTGTCTTAGCACTAGGTTCCCTCAACGTTGAATAGGCATGAAGCTAAAATATCTGATCTATTATTGTAACTTTTCGATAGAATAATTAATAAACAGAACATATATGTAGTAAAGATTAATTGAATACTTATTTATAAAATAATTCCAGCGAGCATTGATTTATTTTATAATTTCTTCAGGAATGTCCTCCTTTGTCAAAAAATATTTATCTGCATACGTGCTTACATATATCAGATAGTTTATTTACTTAACATTGCTATTTTTTATTTTTTTCAGGACCTCGTCGACTTGATAGGTAAAAAACATGAAAAAAAGTTACAAGTTGTATATGTGAGTCCAAGAAAAGATTATTCAACATCAATAATGAATTTATGTGTCCCTCCAAATTCCAAGCGAGGATCTACCGGTTTTTATAAAACACCCCCATGGAGATAACTTTGTTGATTTTAAAATTTATTTTAAATTTTCCGAGTAATATTCTATCATAGAAGACCAATCATGTACATACTTCACCAAACTGGCCATTGGAAAAATAAAGAACAACTTATTTTTAAATATAGTATTATGATAAATATATTTTGATAGCTTTATAAATAAAGGCTCTTTTCTTTTATTTTGCTATTATTATTCATGTAAATTTCCTAGCTTCATTAAGTTAGATGTGTGGTTGTGGCTCTCTAAATAAGTACGTTGTTTGTTTGTTAACTAAAACGTGAGAGTTTCTTTGTAATTGTCTTTGTAATACATGTCTATCTAGAATCTACGCTTTCACAAAGATTTGCCTCGGATCGTTTGACTATGAATAACATTTTATATAAAGACATTAATAATATTTATATTTCAATATTTGTTAAATGTAAGAAAAAAATATAACTCGCACACGACACATTTTATTGGTATACAACTTACATCTACTCCTTATCTTACGACTCTTTACAAAATTACAAGACATACTCCGACAACGATACGACTATAAAAGGCAGTACAGTGCGTGTTTACACACGAATAAAAATAATTTACAAAAAAGCAGTCGAAAAATATACATCACACATATTAAATAACTAAATAAATAAGTTACACTTCACCGAGCTTCGATCGCAACCGCGACAGCTGGCCGCCGTCCGGCCGGGGCCGACGCACGCTCTTTGGATCTGAGAAGAGTTTATGGAATGTCCACGCGTTACAATTACAACTTGTAAGACTAATTCGTATGTTTCACGTAGTCTGTTTCAAAGTACGCGGTGGCGCCGTGCGCGCCCTTCCTGTCGAGCGCGCGCACGCGCACGAAGAGGAACGCGGCCACCAGCGAAGCCACCACCAGCACTAGCAGCAGCATCACGAGACCCGCCACGAATGACGGCACCGACATGCAGATCGTTTCTGGATCCGTGGCGGGCGACTGGATCACTACAGTTTCGTTGGACGCAGCGTTGTTTAATGCGAAATTCACGTCGCCTGGTGCGACTACTTGTATTGTTCTGCTTGTATTGACATCTGTCATTTCTTGAGCGTCACGCTTATAAATTCTTTGTGGAGACGTTTCACGTCTTCTTCTTATTCCCATTAAACTCTCTGGTAAGTCTTCAACAGAACGCGGCCGTCCGCCTAAAGTAGCCAGATTTCCATGGCCTTCGTCTTTCCTTTTAACAGTGTTATATATTCCACGACGACCGGGCGGAGGAGGTGGTGGTAAGTTGACGTCGTCCTCATCTCGAACGGGAGCAGGAGATGACGGACTAGGTGCGTTAGGTGTCGATGAAACTTGCGCTTGTGGTGGCGGTACTACGTCATCTCTCTTCTCTGAATATGCACCCACAGCGTCGGCTGGATGTCGTGGATCAGGGAAAGCCGGAGGTACTCCATACTCTGCGTGCGGCGCAGGTGGAGGGGGACCGTACTCTCCGTGTCCTCCGTTAGGTAGTCCATACTCGCCTCCTGCAGTCAACGCGTTTCCTCCCAATAATGGTACTCCATAATCAGCACCTAGCCCTCCACATTTAGGTTCTGGACAATTATACCGACATACCTGAATTACACATTGGAAGTGAACATTCATCGAGTCAGGGAATTTAAATGCTTGGAAATAAGCAAATGATACAACTGATGCTGATGGACCGAAATTCTTTATTTTTTGGAATTTACTCATAATTTTAGGCCTTACTACGCATCCATACTGATCTACTAATTGAATAGGAGCTCGTTTGCCGTCATGAGCAACGCAATTTCTTACAAGCATATCGAATTTGTTTTCATCGTCTTTGATTGCTAGAACCATAGTCATAGTTTGACCAATCTTAACTATGCCCGACACTTCTGAGGCCCAAGGTCCTTTTCCAACTTGGATTTGCATCCAACATTGCAAGTTGTCTCCAAGAAAGTTAGCTGTTACAGCGTGCAACATATCAACTTGGAATGGTCGGAATGTTACTGCTTTTTCGTAATAGTCGTACCATGTACATCTAAGTTTCCGCGCTTGATCCCATACTTCTTGAACATAAGGATCGTACTGAACTATAATTGTATTTTCGACGTACGATCCACTTGGTGTAGGGCTGCCGTAAGCTGCAACGTTGTGATTAGCAGAGCTTGCCATACCACAACTGTTTAGGAATATTTCAAACGTCGCACTTAAGTGTCCCGTACCTGGCTTCAAATGCATACAGTGAGGGTCACTATAAAATCCTTTCGAAAATATCATACCGTAAAATGGTCGATCGAATTCTATATTGACTCGCATATGAGTCTTTTCACATTGTACTTGAAGATGTTTAATTTTCGGACTGTCTGGTGTGGCCAGTGGCCAAGGGTCGTCTGTGTGTGCTGGAGGTAGCGGCGGGCCATAGGCGCCGCCTCTGTGTTCTAGAGGTAGAGATGCCGAATCGACGGGTGGTTCGCATATCGCGTCCTGAAATTAAATAAGAAAATGATATTATTATTTATTATATAACTTATATTGGACATTATATCTGGGTATATTTCTTATTAAAAATAATTAAAATATAAACTGTTTTCAACAACCAATATGGTTGCGTCTTGTGATAGTTGGCTATTAAGCGTAATGAATGCATCGTTGGGTAGACACATTCCGCGCGCGTCGCACTCTAGTTGGCGGCACGCGCGTGCGCTCTTCCCGGCGTTTCGCGTTTGCTTCTTTCCGACTTTCTACACTGACGGATAGCTCGCGAGATCAATTATAATATTAATCAGCGCAATCATACCACCAACGTGAGTTCCGCCGGCTTTCTACGTCTTATGAATACCAAATTTTGTCTTAAACTTTTTCTTATAGGTAGGTATACGTAGCAATAAGCGTATGCACTAACTGTATGACTAGTATAAGTTAAATAAATTAGAAATATTTATTCATATATTTTTACTATAAGCACAATGTGATGTCTCTACATCATGATGATTAAATCATTTCATCAGTTTAATAAATATTAATTTATTAATGCTTTTTAAATTATCATATGGATTTAAATATGTATATTCGTACATTAATGTACTTTAATTTTTTATTTAATTGTGAAATCTAAATATATCAATTATATACGAGATTTAATCAGGCGCGTAATTTGTCGTTTGACTTTTGCGCTTGAACAAAGTCTAGTCGAAGACGCTTTTGCGTTTTTTTATATGTAGGCAAGTTATATTACAAGCAAAATATTAAAAAATGACTGCCAATAAAAATGTTTAAAGCTTGGTGCCATGCTTACTATCGTATTTTCTAAACCGGTTAGAAATTATATCCACTGCTCGAGATCACGGAGGAAAGCACCGGACTTGCACCGGCATGTGCAATTCTAAAAAAATAGCTTTCTTCGCTTGCGAATAAAGAAATAATCTTACCATGACATAGCTACAGTTATTGTTATGTCGAAAGTTGAAGTAGATTTCAAAAGCGAAAATGTAAAGTCGCTATATGAATATATTTAAAAAGGTGTGAAAGCATAACAATATTTCGTGCGTGATGCCAACATAACATGGTTTTTTATAAGTATTGTAATATTTAGTGACGTTTGTTACTCTCTATTCTGATATATTTTATTAAAAAGAGGACAATTCTTTTATTATGTGATGACGTTATTTTCTTCTTATTTATCTAGCAAAGTTTGTATTTCTTGTGGAATTTCTTGATTTTACAATATTTCGAAACTAGATTTGATAGATAATAGCAAAACATATGATACCATTTTATGGCCAGTGTATAACTGTTTGTCATCTTGCGAAGAGCAATCGCGTGCTGTTAATGTTGTACGCTATACCGCAGAAATGTTAACAGATCCATGTTTACCGTTTGCCATTCTATCTAACAGAAGATTTATTACTATCAATATTAACATTTGTAATATCAAATTTTATAAAAGTCAAAAGTTTACAAACAAATATTTTTCCTATCATTTTCAATATTTATTTGTCAATGGAAATGCCTCATAAATGCTCAAACAAAAATTAATAAAATAATGAGACAAATGCTACCTGTCTTTCAAAGTACTCAGTAATGAATCGGTCAAGTGCGCAAGCGTCAGGCGAACTGCGCTTGCGCAGGTGAAAGTCCCTTTACCCACATCCGTTTCCACCGAACTTGATCCCGGTTATAGCTCATAACTTTGGAAATTTTCACTTAAGATTCATTCATTGTTACGCAAAAACTAGTAATTTTTAAGTTAATTTAAATATTATAANGTCAGGCGAACTGCGCTTGCGCAGGTGAAAGTCCCTTTACCCACATCCGTTTCCACCGAACTTGATCCCGGTTATAGCTCATAACTTTGGAAATTTTCACTTAAAATTCATTCATTGTTACGCAAAAAGTTTAAGTTTTTAGGTTTTCAGACAAATCCAATTAGAAAAAATTATTAAAATGTAAATTTAAGTATTATCTATATATATAAAATCGAAAGGTCACTCACTCATCACGAAATCTCAGAAACTACACGTGCTAGGAATCTTTGCATATGAGCTATTTATAGGACGTAGGTGCTCGCTAAGACGGGAATTTGCAATATTCGGCTTCTAAGGGGTTGTTTTGGGGGTTAAAAGTTTGTATGAAACTTCGTTACTACAAATGCTAGGAGTCTCAAATTTTGCATGGACGTCACTTATAGGACGTAGGTACTCACGGAGACAGAAATTAATAATAACATAGTTCACGCAGGCGAAGCCGCGTGCGGGCCGCTAGTAATCTATATATATAAAATCGATAAAATCACTCATCACGAAATCTCAGAAAGTACAAGTGCTAGGAATCTGAAATTTTGCATAGGAGTTACTTATAGGAGGTAGGNTGAAACTTCGTTACTACAAATGCTAGGAGTCTCAAATTTTGCATAGACGTCACTAGGACGTAGCCATGGAGACAGAAATTAATAATAACATAGTTCACGCGGGTAGAACCGCGAGCGGGCCGCTAGTATAAATATAAATGTAAGTATATAAAATATAATAATATTTAAAAGCACATTCTTTTGCGAATGATATAACGTTATTTCTTTTCCTATATGTTAACTGTCATATAAAATACTTAATTTATAGGTAAAGGTCATCCCAAGACCGGAACTCCTTAATATTTAGCTCAGCACAGAAGAAAGTTTTTAAAACCGGATTTTTATTTTCATTCAGATTGTTGTGAATGTTATGAGGTGAAATGACGTATGAGGAGTGTGTACTTGGATCATACTTTCATAATATGAAATTAGGGGGGGTTTAAATATGACAGTGAATTTAATTCATCGAAATAATAGAAAATAATAAATTAAAAAAAACTTATATTTTTAATAACTTTTAATTTTTTGGCTGTATATGTTAATAAGTATAGCTAAGTATATTACATATATTAATTACTAGTGAAATATTGTAAATCTGTTCTTAAAAAAATAATGTTTAATGTTATGATGCCTGTGACCGTGAACTTGGCGGCGACCCGAGGAAGTGCGTGATTACTTTCACCATTCTAAGTTTCATTTTCATTTCCCTTATATTGCCTACAAATGCATAGGTGCACTATTTTTTTAAATATCCTTGAAATATTCTGAATTCTTGTATGTAAATCGGTAACTTAATATATAAAAATAATAATATTAAATGAAGAAGAGAAAAGAAGAAACTAAGTATAAACATGTGTTTAATCTTTTTGTGTAGATTTTATACAAAAAAGTGCGGAGCAGATCGCCATAACATATTGTAACTATGAGACCACAATTGGGGTATGCCGGGTCTAATAAAAAAAGAATTATCAAATTAAAACATTACATAATCTATGAGAAATCAAACCAAAAAATGTCTTCGTCGATTAAAAAGGAATATAAACTATAAATTAAAAGAAATTACAATTGTGTATAATAATATAGTGAGGTGGCTTAATATCTTTATGGTAATAGCTAATAATACACATCGAAAAGAGAATTTGAAATGTTATTATGGCTATATTAATAGTTATACATATAAATGTTTTATTTCATATCTTAAAGAGATATCCAATAAACGAAAGTGATCCGTAATTTACACTTTCTATGACAAATTGCTTTCTAACACGACGTAGCGTATCTTCCCTCAAACAATACACACACTTGCGAGCATGTACAGATGTACCTACATCTTTTAAGAAAATATTTTCTTGTATAATTATTAAAAATTAGTATTGTACATTACTATTTTCATTCTGTTTAGTGATTACTTATGATGTTTTGATTGCTTTTAATTATTTAAGACTTTTTTTGTGTAAAAAATGAACACTTCTGAAGAATATATTTTTTTTATAATACATACTTAAACTTAAAAAATAAATTATTTTTATTAGTTTGAGTCTAAAAACACGTATTTGCATATAACAATTGCCACAACTGAGAATTAAGTTACTCAAACAAAACTCTTGCATCATTCGTACCAAATTTAACCGACAGTGAAAGTGTGAACGAGAGAGTATTTTAGCGTTCATTGGCTTCGGGGGAGACTCGTAATCGTTTTAAATATCACGTAAATGTATCTGTAGTTTCTCATAACGTACTGTTACGCAAATAATCGACAATAAAAATATATATGAAGCGAAAGCGATGAAAGCTCAAATTCGATGCTATGACATAACTTACTTACTACATTTAAATTTATAAATGAACATAATTAATAATTTTATAGGTTATTCAACAAGTTTCCATATATGGGTATAAATAAATTCCATTGAATCGGTGTTTAGTGGATGCGCTAACGGAATCATTAGCCTACTTGTCGGTAAGGCGAGCGGAAAACGCTGAATAATGTAGGAGCGTAACGCGAAAATGGTACGATGTATACGTATAATACGTTTATATAGATATAAAAATATTAAATGTTCGCTATGAATATGAGAAACCAACACCAAATACATATTGAGGATATGCAAATGTTCATATTAAATAAATAACTTCTACAAAAAAAGAATGTTTGGAACGTTAAGAAAGCACGCACGGCGCGCGCTCTGCGGAATATTAATCATACGTACTTATTTTCCTCTCAACAAGTGTTTTTAAATGATATTCAATATAAACTAGAAATTTAAATTATTTATTTATTTATATAAATGGGGTTATCAGGTAATGTCGTGACTATATTCATATTTTCCCACTAATACTTTTCACTCGAAAATGATCAATGAATGATTTTTGCTGTGTTTTTGAAATATTAAAATTATAAAATACTGACATATTTTATCTTAAATCTTAAGATTATGATTTGCTATTATCTCTATAGGCTGTATTTATATACGCGTAGACATGACAATTAATTGTTAAATAGATGCAAAAAGTTACAGCTATGAATTATTTTTAATAAACTATATTTTCTTAAATTGTTTCCTTTAATTTAGTTTTAAAATAATATAATATAATAATTAATTTTATTTGTTTAAATATAGTTTATCCACGCGTAAATATTTAATACTTAATTAACTACTTTCATTAATAATAATTGCCTATTGTCCTGCTTACAATTTCTATAATAGTTGAAATTAAAAAATAATTATGTAAGACTGACCTGTAAAAGGAGCGTCGTGAACAGCAGCAGCAATCTGATCCTCCTCATAGTCTCGGTCCGGTCAGTCGGCAGCCTGCAACCAATGACACACATTGAGGTAGGCACTAGTACCGCGCAGAGCGCTTGCGCGTGCGCTAGAGGCGCTTCAGCTCGAACGCAAAAGCGCGCATGTTAGAGACTGGCATGCGCGAGCGCATCGCCACGAGCCCCTCTCGTCCCCCCTAAACCCCTCCCACAGCGTATCTGACCCAATGACCGAGTGCAACTTGCACCGGAACTGCACCGGCTTACGTTTGTCATGTTTCTCGCTGATGCGCTCCCGTTGAGCGGAAGCTTCGTGTGGCCTTCACCTTGCAGAATCCAAGGCCGTATTTAATATATCACACAATTTATATATATTTTTATCAATAAAATATTAATCAAGGGTCTCAATTCTATAGTAATATGTTATTGAGTGAAAAATTAGGAAAACATTAATTAATTCTTTTTATTATTTTTGTTAAATATCTCAATAGTATGTACCTATGTAGGAAGTGTTCAATTAATAGCAACGTTTACAGTATTAAGTTTGTCCTACGAACGCACGTAGCACGGCCACAAGACGGTCAGCTACGAAACGAATTTAGATTTTAATAGTTTCATATTTGTTAATTATGCGTACTTTCTTATCTGTCAATAAATATAACATTTTTATTTACATTTATTGTGATGTTTCTTGATATACATTTAGTAAATAGTATATCTCTTATTATTCTTATAAATAGAAATTATTTATTTCGCATCGTAACATTTTGCCTGAAGCCATACACAAGTACGTAACGTGGCATTTTATCCTTCAAATTTAACATCTTAATTGTAAAGAACGACAAGGCAATTAGTTTTTTTATGTTACCGATCAATCTATCCGAAACCAGGCTTCGCTAGCAAGAAAGTAGACCCTGAGGCATTTTCTATTTTTGCATAATCTATACTAGATATTATAATAATAGTTGGCGTAGCAGGTGCCGGCCTACTTCAATTAACCAACAAACAAGACCAGAGTGAATGTAGAGCGACATTCGCCTAATCAAAATCCAACCGCAACCATAAATAGATAAAGCTCTCTCTGAGACTGGTAAACTTTTATTTTATTTCATTTGTTTTCAAAGACATCTAAACCATTCTATATTTTTTTTTATAAAAAATAATCAATTATGTATTATACTATTTACTTTAGTGAAAAAACAATAACGGAAACGTAAAGTAGCATAAAATAAAAGAAATTGTTAAAGTAATAAAAAGGATTTAAAATATTCAGACAAATAATAATCTGTGGTAGTGTTTTTTTTTACATAATGGCAACCGATAAATAAATTGTATATAGAAGATTAGATATAATTATATTGTTATTATTGTTAAATACGCCTTAGGGGACGTGTTAACGTTTATCTACTATTTGATTGCTTTATTAAAATCTCATTATGTTTCTAACCTCAGTACACGTTAACCTATTGCTATAGCTAGTTATCTAATAACACAAAACATATAACTATTACTTATATTTGGCTCTAACTTTTTATGGCATATTTTTTTTAAATATGTTGATCTCAAAAACAGCAATTAATAGTGATTCGGCCAAAACCAATTTGAAATGTAACTTTAGCGAGTAGAAACTTTCGTTTTCTAATTTGCAATTCAACGCAGACGGTAGTTTAGAAAATCGTAATTTTGGTGCAATTAACTTTTTTTTGAGAAATAATTTAAAAAGTAAACCATATTGCATATCGTCTTAATTTGGGTATAGAAAATGCTGACAAGTTACAAGCATAATAGTTTCATCTTTGCTCGTCGTTTTCGGCTCTGATTAACGGCGCGTGCGCAAGCGCTATGACTTTTAATTGGCTGGCAAGGAACTGAAAGTTTCACTTAATTAATTAATGGATATGGTTCAAAAATATAAAAATTATTCTTAAAAATAATATATTTAATGTAAAAGAAAGATGTGCAGTAGAAAGTATATAAGTGTTTTCTTAATTACTTCTAAGCAGTAAAATAGCATTGTGAATTTTCTACACATATATGAAAATATCTAAATGTTTCCTTTGTTTAGATTAGCAGTAGTTTTGTATTTTTATGAATAGTATATATTGGTTAATAGTTATTAATAACAAATACTATTGTTTTTTTATATTTTAGTTTAAATACAAAATTAAGGCATTATCGAGCAAATGAAGATATAATGAAAAGTAGTACCTAATAATCCACATCCACACCCTAGAAGCAATCTTTCATCATCATTCTTAATATCACACGATTTAGCGATTTCACTACTAATAGTCGTCGACTTTCCGATGTAAAAACAGAAAAATAATCAAACTCAATTGAAGCGTTACAAGAATAGCATATTTTACAAACGTTCCAATGTCGAACGAGCGTTGATACTTCTGAGACAAAGATATTATTATGAAGCCATTGAATTTGTCTTACAAGCTTTCGATTGCAATGAAAAAATGTTATTGTGTTCAGTTTCATTAACAATTTTCACTTGTTAGGTCAATGTATTATATATTATCATCACTTTCCTCTAACGTATCCATAGCGCTTTTCGAAAATGCTTCCAAGAGCATCACCATCAAATAGTTTTGCTAATACGGTAATACTGCCTATCTTAATTTTTTAGTTTATATATTTGTATAAACTAAAAAAATAAGATAGGCAGTAGTTATGCATTTGTAATTTCTAATTCAAAACATAATAATCATATAAAATTTTTCAGAATTACCTTTAATGATTTGAAGCAAACTAGGAAATTATAAAGCTAATTATATTACAATAATATACGAGAAAATATAATAAAATATGTAAAATATCACATATATATGAGTCGAAAATTAATATAAGTTCGGTTCATATTAATGTATATTATTTTATTTTTTATTAAGATTTCATTATAACGATTTACAAATTTGACGAAGCTTTTCGCTACACCTGCTACAAATTTCGCATGTTGTATACAACGTGGACTCAAGGTTACGCCATAAAACACTTTCTCTGCTGCTCGCAGTTCATTGCACTTCCAATTTTGCATCTCTAAATAAATAGAGAGATGCTTAAAACTAAACGTCAAAATAATTATAAAGAATCAATTAAATATGAACCAAATTTAGCCTCATAATAAAGTCCAAAATGAATAATTTCTGAAATACAAGTTGGTATCAGACGATGTTTACGTCCAATGCCCATGTTAATGGCATTGGGAAACGTAACGTGGCCCACTTTCTCTTTTAAGCACACGCGGTCTTTCTCTCACAAGTATGCTCTAAACTTGGTAGAGTGAGATGACTGTATATTCATGAGCTCCTACCGCATGAGCCTGTCAGCTCGCTTTCTTTGCCGCACTTGGCATTAGAAGCACAAAGTCCGGTAACTTTCGATAGATTCCGCGATCCCGATTGGGCTGTATGACAAACTAGCAAACGCAACCGATACAATTAACTAATCTGCCAATTGTTGCGCAACCCGTTACTTAGTAGTCGACTTACGTTTTCTATTATTTAATATTATAGTAAATTTGCATATTATTATAATATAACATTGCTATTGCCATTAACTTTCCAAATATGTCTCTCCTACCTGTTTCGCATGTAAATGGTGTCAGAGTTATTTTATGCTACTTTCAATGAATCTAATTGTCAATAATAGACAAGTTAAATCCGGACCTTACTCGGGAAAATGGTTATATTAAATACATTTAAAATTAGGCTTGGTTTGTGAAAAAATATTGTAGCGCCTAGCATGTTATAAATTGTTTCATTAAAAAATACAAAGAAAAAACATTAAATATATTATTTACAATTTACATTTAGTTGTTAACAATGTAAACTACAACTTCAATGATTTCTCTCCATTTAGCATTAGGATTTACTTAATATATTCAAGTGGGGTAGCAAGTGGCGTTTGCAAATAAACTACCTTGTCAATTAATAGGCAGAGCTTTCCAATGTCAAAACTGTGCTAAGTCTAAATACCAACTTCCGCATCTCCAGGGAATTGGCCTTGTTTTCCCTTAGGTATTTGCATAACTTGTCTATAGCATTCAGTAACTAAATCTACTAATACTATTTTACTAATCATTTATTTATTTTATTTAGTTAACCAATACAATTTATATTATAACAATCCATAACTTCAATTTGATTGCGCAGATATACATAGTTACATATTTCAGGTTCCTATGTTCCTAGGTTTTCATATTCAATTAGTTAATATTGTTTTCAAGCTCGTGTTAATTAAAATGTGTTATTTATTTATTAAATTTAAAAAACTTAATTTACTGGACTATTACACTGCTGGACTGCTAGCTTACTCTCAATTGTATGGAATAATAAAAAAATATTTAAAACTTATGTCCACTTTACTGTTATTATATATCATTAGAATAAACTAATATTTAACTGATTTGCTTCTAATAATTTATTAGATACTCATAAAAATAAACATTTAAACAAAAAGACTAAGCATTAGCGCGAACAAAAATTTTCTTAGATAAAATCTATAGTGTTGACGTCATACAATTCAAGCTATCACTTCTTAACCGGAACTTCCGAGCGGAGAAAACTCGCTACATCAATGCACTGCGCGCATTTCGCGACATCCGACTCCCGGCATCGTATAACAACTGCATTAGATATCGTTGCTATCTAAAGAAAACAGGTATCATGATATATTCGATCATCCTCCCGACACAGGAACTCGGTCTTTTTGCGTCGGTAATGTGGTAAATGGCAATTAATTATGGTAGTTTTCTTTTTTAATGATTAATGCGAGCGATTCATGAAGAAATCAAAAATAAGTTTTAGCTGCATTCCAGCAATAGCAAGGCGGTGATCTCGAATTGATGTAATAAATAAAAATGTCCATCAATCTGTCTGTGGGATGAGGTCAGTGCGGGCGCAAGCCGCAGACCCGCAGACCAGCAGAGAGAAAGTCAACGTATATTTCAAGGACGAGGGCGGCGTCCGCTTGCGCAACACTGTGAGATAATTGATGCGCTCGGAGCCCTCTGAACGATTGTGTCGAAATCACAATGCGGATGCCGATTTAAGGACGATGACTTCATCATGAGGCTTTTTTGTGACCGCCGCTGACTCGTATACAATAGACTGAACGCTTTCTCTCGTCATTTTACGGTTGCGTCATTATGAAACAAAATTACAAAACAGAAACAAGTAGGTCTATTTTAAAGTTATTTGGTACTCTTGGGTATTCTAATGGTTTTTAATTTTATCAATTATAGTTTTTACTTTAACATTATAAAATAAAATTGCAGATTAGCCAGCTTGTTAGGTCTATGAACTTTAATACATATTTTAGTGACCTAAATTTTATATCCTATTATTATCTATCTATATTTGTTATCTGTCGTTATTGCTTTTGCCCAAATAACTAACCTTGTATATAAATATAAGCAATCCCTTAGTAAAATTGTAATAATACTTTACTGCAACGACGTATACGCATATATCTTTGAAATGTATTAACATACAAAAGAACATAATAGCTGAGAAACTGGTCTTATTTCAAGTGTGATCCTTCAGTGGGCACTTTCTCTGACACGCATCGCATTACGTTAAATTGTCTTACAGATGTATTGCATAACAGTCTCACTCACACTTAGGTAATTATACCGGTGAAAGTTGAATATTTTGGCAAAGAAATGATAGGCCTCACAGTCTCCATTCTTAAAATATAGCAACCGTTTCCGTTTCTTAACGGCATTACGCAACTAAATGAAATATGTGCGACCGCAATGCTAATACAATAACTATATGAGTATTTATATAAAACAAGTTTCGCCAAAAATATTTAGGCTAGTACTTACAAAAGAATTTCGTGGTGGCATAAAGTCTCCAATGTTTTGAGAAAACCTGCAACAATAATAATGGATTATAACAATATGTAGGTATGCATTGGTGTTATGAGTTACTCGTGCGAAATGTAACAAATATAATTTTGGAATAAATTTATAATTATTTACTATAATATACCTTCATTTTATTATTTTTTTCAGTATCCTATAGATTTTATATATGCGAGGAATTTCAAAATATAGCAAAACCGATGCATAAATGCTCGTAACTTAGAGATTGACTTCGTGCGGCGGTGCAATATTGATACAACTATACAGTTGTATTCTTGAGAGAAATGTTCTTGACAGACGGAGAAATAAATAGAAAGACGGATCCTATAGAATATTTTATAAAGATTCAGTTTTATTGTTTTAAGGCCAAGTAACCCTAAAATTATATTATATCGATATTTTAATTACATAAGTAAAATAGTCAAATAAATTATCGATAATGTAATAGTAATAAATCGTTTTTTATTTATTTCAACAGAAGAAAATTTTATATGAATTATATTATATTATATTTGAATTTTATTTTAATTCATATTTACATATTTAAAACAGTAGAAATTTTTAATTACAATTTTTACTGTAATTACCATAGATCAGATCTTTTAACAGGATATAAGTATTTAATTTTTTAACAACCATCACAAAATCTCAAACTTGGATTTTTTGGGGGTTATTAAGTTATTATGCATATCCTCCTTTTTAAATTTATTTTTTAATTGATTTTGTCTAGCTTTCACAAAATTACAAACGAATAATTTCGCTTTCCCGGTCTAGATAGATACATTGCCTGGCGCCAGTCAGACAGACGTTGGGATTTGTAATGTGCGTAATAGCCCAAGATCCCAGAGCCGCCAGACCTACGTCATTTTAGCAAAGCTGAAATTTTATGTATGCCTACTCACTAACTTGAAAGTGGGACTCTTTCAGAGGTAGTGCCAAATAAAAGTATATCTCTGTTTGGGAAGATGATTGAGCCATCAGATAGGTCTGGGTGCTTATGAGGGGCCTTGAAATCTGTATAATAATAATAATAACCGTCATATACATTAACAACCCATGCTATAGGTTATATTTACAGGTTTTTTAGAATATTTTATATTATGAAATGTGAGTTACAGTAATTATATTGCGAATAGAGAAAATGTCCTTGTCGACGATGAAGAACAATAAGTTTCGCGATAAGCCAGTTGACACATTTGCGGAAATGAAAGTGAAAGCACTATCTGTACCGGTATTGTTACTGAAACAATAGCGTATTTAACGTAGGGCTGATGTAATTCCTTTTTATTTATTTTTTTGTTTAAATTAGTAATTATTGTAACATTTGCATGATCAAATTATGTTAGATAGATATAATTTTTCATTGATAATAAAATTAAATAAAACAATTAATAATTATGAAGTAGTATATTATTTTTAATTAATTATTTTTTTGTCAAAGTTTAAATGTTCACGACTTTAAATATCAATAAATATCTATAACAAGAAATATAAATCAAACTAAAATAAACTACATATAATAGACACGGTTAATGCTAATAAAATATTTGAAATTTACTAGCGCAAATACCTACGAGAGGAAAGTGGTGAAATCTCAAACAAGTCGCGAGAAATCGCTGCCATAATAAATAATGCACTCGTTCAGTCAGTCAGCCCTTCGCCTTAGAATTAAGCTAAACCGACCAGTTACCAGAATGTAATTATTTCGACATGTTTGACAAGCATATAAGACGTCCATCAGAATAACTAAGTTGTCAGATACGTCAGATATAGGTTTATTAAATTAATTATGACTTTTGTGAAGTTTTAATTAATGTTTCTGAATCACAATAAATTATGATAATTTCTTTTACTTCTTTATACAAATATAATTTATAATATTAGGTATATTGAGAAATAACTTTCAGTCTCTTAATTGTTATTCAAATCTTGTGCTTACGTGAAATAAAAATTTACTAAGATAAGTAATAAGCAAAATAAAAAGATAATTAAGAAAAAACAGACTTGATGATTTTAAATGTCGTTTCCTATTGCTATTTGCTGTTGTAAATATTTAAATGATAAAAAATATTACAATATAAAAGTATTTTATGCAGGGATGTTACTTTTTTTCTAATCAATATATACGAAATTACATTTTCAATATAATTTAATTTATATAAATATTTTTTTTATATTTATTTCTTAATTACTTAATTTATAGCAACAAAAATATACCGAGCGTGCCAAAGTCGTATTTACGGAAAGATGAAAGTGTATGATCGAATTCTAATAAATGGTAATCACCGATCTCTACATTTTACTGCACTGGACGATTGCTTCTAAGCGGACGTTTCAATTGCGTGTCGAATGGGATATAGTCAAGTCAATTTCTCGTGAAACTCACAAAACGATATGAAATTTATGAAACATTTACACCTACGAGTATGTGAGCAATATATAAAGACTATTTTATAGAAAAATAAAATTAAAAAACCATTATTAATAAAAATATTTCGTAAACTTCTTAATGTTTTATAATTAAAAAATGTAACTCGTAAACACAAACATTCATCTTAATTACAGTAAAATAAGCCAGTTCACTTTCTCTCAGTGTTTCTCTTATTAATCTTTAAGAACATAACAAAATATACGAAGACAAGCACAATGGAAATAATTAATTGCATTTCGTTTCTCTTCTCTTTATGTTTTATTTGCATCTGTTTTGTAGTTACTTTACGTAATGTAATACTTCTGTAGAAATTTTTATTGTTTTTTGATATAACTCTTCGATAAAATCGATATTATCTCTAATTATAAAAGGAGTTACGAATTATAGTAATTTTCTCAAGTACTATTTAATCTTTTCCTTAAGAACTGTAATATCAATATGAAATTATTATATGCTTATTGCACATACCAATGCTGTAAAGAGAAATCAGTTCGGTTCTTTAAAGTATATATTGCGGAAACATAGGGGTTCTATCATCTCTTCACTGTTGATATTTTATACGGGCAGTTTTTACTAATATTATCTACTTATGTATTTAACGTTTAAAATATAAAATGAAATCTTGATGTTTAATAACAAATCAATATGAAATTATATGAATTTCGATTTAATACATCTTGCTCCCAATACACAGTAGGTACATTTTTTTTAGTTTTGCGCTATAAAGCGTGCCCCAGGCGTGGCTCAGGAGAACAAGTGTGTGACTGTAAAGGCGACTGGGTCTAGGTTCGATCCAGACTCGAGGAAATATAATAATTTCACATAACATATGCCACAAATTTAAATAATTATGCCATTTTAATCTTAATTAAATCAAAAATCATTCACATGAGTTTTGTCAAAATCGAGATTATGCAATAAAAGGTCAAATATTGTATTTACATGTATAAGAATATTTAGGTACATTTTTACACAATAAGTAACCTTAAAAATGTAATAAATATATAGATTTTTAAAATGTGTTATTCAATTTTTCTATTTATATTATGTTTTATCCATTTTGTAAATCTCTACGAAAAGAAGTATTTTACCATATTATACTTGCACTTACAGTATTAAATTAGCTATTCGCTTGTTAACTCAGCCAGTGGATCATTTCCCAAGTAAAAGAAAGGAGCTCTACTTATAAACTATGTCTTGTAACAATACCGAAGCTGCTCCCGCGCCCTGATGAGATCGCACTTGACGCAGAACAATTAAAGTTTTTCCATAAGATAGCTTGTATTAGTTTGGCGTGAGCTATCTCTTCTAGAGATGCAATTAAGATATACTGTTTCTTTTCGATGTCAAATGATTATTTCACGAAACAAGAGAGTCCAGCTGATAGCTTTCTACCCATTTTTTCTGATTGTTAGCAGTTTATTAGAGAATTACTTTATTAGCAATAGTTTTATCAAAACAAAACAAGGGAATAATATATTTTATAAATCTAATAAAGACCTAAAAATAATAAAATTAAAAATATAATTCTTCTTCTTCTTCCTGGCACTAATCCCGGCTATTACCAGGGTCTGCCTTCCTACTCAACCTACTCCACTTTGCACGATCTTTTGCGTCCTCGGTGGTTAGACCAAAATTAAAAATATAATTAAATTTCTAAAATAAAAGCACGGATATCCGTACTGCCTCTTCCGATATATGTATGTATTTTGACCGCCTCCATCACATGTTGAAGGCAATACATAGTATTTATGGTAACAGAGAGTTGTTGATGAAACCGGATTACAGAAACACTAACTAACCTGAATGTCTTGCAAGCTTTTCACTGCCCTGACCTTTAATGTGCTTTATAAGTCCATTGAACTTAAAAGAAAAATAATTTTAATCAAAAAATTATATATATAGCAGATTTAAAAATTTACTTGCAAGTAATTTAAATATTTAACTTAAAATTACTCAAGTGTATCGATTATTAAGATATTATATTGAAAAAAAGTTATAATTATTTTTTTTATGTACGCCGAATGCGTACATATGCATGTAGCGTACATATGTAGCATGACAAATGTATTAGTTGAACGAATCAGGTGTAAAGATGGCACTAGGAGTGGCGTAGCTGTTCTGACACACTGACTCGCTTTCCACTGACACTGCGTGCGCTCGCGCCGTCCACATGCCACACGCCAGAGTAACTTACTCTTTTAGACTTATTTCACAAACTAATAATATATTAATAAATATTAATAAACTATTTGGTAATATATTTTTAACTTCATTCTATAGAATTTTAGACTGTGATATAATATATATTTAGTAATGTTTAATTACTGTCGTACTTTTTCAAATGAACTCTAAGCACTATGAATTAATATTTCAATATAAATGGACCTTTTTTTTGATAGAATAGTATACTATTCATAATTTCATTAAGTAAAAATAGTAAAAAATAGCTAAATTGAAAAGTAAAATTATGATTACAATTTAAATAATATGTAGAGTACTCCAGACATGTCTTAATTACATATTTTAACAATTATGTATATCGCATCTAATTTGAGGTGCAACTTTAGAGCGAGCAAGTGTTCTTGACGGAAATTAAAACTCAACGTGCTCATTAACACTTTCACCGTGACATTTCCGTTATATTCGAGAATTTATCTCGCAAATATGAAATCTATATAATAAGAGAGAAAGTGACGATACATTATAATATATTTATTAAAATATTTAAATGAAAACAAAGTGCACCCAAGCTAAACTATGGAAAATATTTTTTATTAATAGTACCTACGCTTAATAGAGCTCTTGTCACTATGACATAAAAACCATACAACTGTATTAGATTTCTTTTGTAGCAAGAATTTTTTTTTTCAATTAACTCCTTAATGTAAGTCATTCATTTTAATGTCAATAACTCTCTCAAATATATATATATATATATATTTATATATATATATATATATATAAATTGGTAGTTTGGTGATATATGCGTAGCTGTGCTGTGTCGTTCATCATATAATTTTAAAATTTATTTAGCTTATACTAGTATATAAGATCTGGATTTTAATGTTCCCATACATTCAAAATATATTCCATATACTTTTATGTATTTAAATTCTAAAAATTAAAAAATTGTAAGCTTTGTAAATACATTAAGATGACACAACACGACAGTAATGATCCTTGAGCGTCTTAGGAGCGTGAAGCTAATGTCGTTAGGAAACACTTATCTGAACAATGGAATGGGATTACCAACTGTATGAAGTTTCGTAATTTAGGCTTTTTGCTACTTATATATTTTTTTCAACTTCACGCTATATGCCGCAGATATCAGGGTAGGCAGAGGGAACCAAGTGTTATGACACTCCGGTCACCACTTTTTGCTGAATTCTGGAGGCATAGCATGTGGCAGAATTCAACGTCGCGTTTTGCCTTAGTACCAGAGCGACTTATACATTACATTACTTAAAAAGAATAATAGTAAAGCGACTAAATTATATGCTTTCTCTACGTTTACATATGAATACCGTATTATTATGCAAATTTGATGACTGTTATAAAAACATTATTATATTCAATTTAAAGAAACAAGTAGTAAATACAAAATTTTAGAGTTTTTGGCCAAAATCGAAACCTTTTCAAAATTTTCGGCGAAATTATTATAATATTGACTATTTTACCTTTACTTGTATATATCTCGATATAATTTCATATATTTTTAAATTAAACGACAAACCCCTCAGTACACCTATAAAATGCGAGGTGTGTGACGCTTAACCTACTTTCCACACCTGGCTTCCACATATCGCTTCTAGAAGATCTGTATGTGATCATTATGTATGTAGCTCATATTACTTGTACATAAATACTATTTTTCAATAAAAAACATTAAGTCAACAGACATTAAAATTTTTCAAAATGCAAATACGCATTTTAAAGCGAATTAGCGTACGATAACTTTTGTAGTAAGTGAAAGTGTCATTATGCAACTCTTGCAATTTTGCGTATTTTAGATATCTGATCGTATAAAAAATTTTGGTTATAAATATTGTTTTTGTAAGCGTAAAAAATATATTAGAAAAATGAATATAAAATGTTTTATATGGAATCAAATTAACGAGAATATTAACGAAATAAAGCCTCTAGTTTTTATATAATGAAAAGGCAAACCTTCTCAATACAAATCCTGGTTATTACAAATCGGCATTAAATAGTCCTTATTTTTTATAGCTTACACACATGCACTGTTCCAGCACTATTAATAATTTTCAGTAACACATATCCATATCCGTACCTTTTCAGGTGTGCTTTCAATGAGGTATAGGGCCGTGGAAACAGTTTCAGGATAACACAGCAAGCTACCGATCACTGTTCCAGTCACACAAACACAGTATCACAGTCTGGTGGGTTTTGGGGTTGGGTCACTTTCGTTTTCACAGTAAGATGCGCGGACGCGATAGCGGTGTGGGGCGGACTGGTCGCGGCAGTCGGCGCCCGCTACGTTTTATACGCGAGAAAGTTCAGTCTACGGTTCTACACCTGCAACGTTTCCAAGAGCCGGAGTAGCCTCTATCCCGGATCAGAGCTGATTTAGCGGATTTTGTTTTGAAATAGTGACGCCATTCATATTATGGCCGAGCGAGCCTACATATGAATGGATTTCATAATTGTAAATTGTCAGTTGACGCATTCTGTGCTTGCGTAGACTTTGTTACTTAAAAATAGTAATGCTTAGACGATGGCGCGTGTACGGATGTTTTAATGTGGATCGATAAGAGATTTTATTTTTATATAAATTACCAAAAACTACAAAATTCAATTCAGGTTGTTTTAGAACAATTACTTCATATTTTCAATTATGTACATTATTTGATATATGTTAATAATTCTTAGTCTTATATACTCTGTACTTCATATTTTTATGTAAAAAATCTGCTCAAATAATATGAATGCAATAAATCATTTGTATACATAATTCATATACATTAATTTATAATTATATATTCATCTTTATGCCACTGTCACATTGGAGGTAGATAAAATATAGAGACGCACAATTATCCAATTTCCAATTTTCATCCAAACACATGTTGTGTGCTTGTTGAGTACCTTTTTAGGGTTCCGAATCTTAAAAAAACTAAACTGACAAGCGCGAGTCGGGCACGCCCACCGAGGGTTTCGTACAAAAATTGGAGTAATAATTATCTGCTTGTCCGTTCGTCGAGACCATATATCTCGAGATCGCGTTGACATATCAATGAGCTGAAAGCTGAAATTTATGAGCCTTCTGTAGAGGAGTTCGACTCGCGCTTGGCCAATTTTTTATATTTAATATTAATAAATAAAATAATTTAATTATAAAAATATTTTTTAGATTTTAATTACTTTCTCAGTTAACTAATTTTTTTAATGGCCATAGGCGCTTTCTCGCACATACTCGGTTTTAATATTGATGACGTAGCCGTTATATGTTAATAAATATATGTTTATTCGTTCATTATACATCTTTTCTGTTGTTGTTATTATTTACTAAACGCGTTCTCAGAAAGGACATAAAAAATTAATAAAACAACGATATAATATTTTTTTAGCAATTATGACAGTAAGATAAAATAATATATACATATGTTATAAAGTAATTAGTTAGGTAAAGGGAACCTAATGAACCCACCATTGCCCACTTCCCATCAAATTTTCTATACATTGCGTGTTCAGTGTCAGACCTCCACATAGCGCTCTGTCTTCAAATAAATTAAATTGATTATACTTTAAATATCATACCGAGTTGGAATTGAACCCACAATCATCACGTTTTCAGCCAGCCGATATTCCACTGCGCCACGATATCTATGATATATATATAATAGGAATATAAAAAAATATGTACTTTCATAGCCTAGCTTTGACTCTAAAAAACGTTAGTAAAAAACGTTAGTAAAAAAAGTAAAAGTCCATTACAAAATATTTAATTTGTAAATTCCAATACAATTTACTAAATATTAGATTGTAGGAATATTGTACAGTTTATATGGAATATTCAGCTAGCACTATGTTTCATGCATTATTTTTATTGATATGTTAATAATAATTAAAAGATGTTTTGAAATAATAGTTAAAGAAAAAATATTTAATCAAATACGCAAGAAAAGTTTCGCCATATTAAGACTGAAAACCTTCGATGAAAACCTAGTTTATAAAACCTTAGTAAATAATACATATATACATTGAAAGGTAAAATAAAAAAAAATACTATTGCTATTATTTTTGTTTCATGTCTCATTGTTTTTACTAATAAAAAAATATATATATATCACGTCTCGCTTTGGAAAGTAATAGGAAAACATGGCGCTATACGCTCATAAATTTATTTTACGAACATCACTTTAGAGTGTCTCGATATTTATTTATTTTTTGCTCAAAGAATTTATCTTAACTTTCTCTGTATGTTCAACTAATAACTAAGTGATATCTGGTAACCAATCAAATAATTACGAAAGTGTATCTTTCATATATAATAT
Organism: Heliconius cydno galanthus; assembly: GCA_036379175.1. Lineage (NCBI taxonomy): Eukaryota > Metazoa > Arthropoda > Insecta > Lepidoptera > Nymphalidae > Heliconius > Heliconius cydno. Next base: position 83,633 of record JAKRZM010000631.1, on the reverse strand, counting down.
TTACATATGTTATCTATCTTTAGGGCAAAAAAATATAATAAAAAATAATAACATTCTTCAACTTTGAACAAAAAAAATGTCTATATATATAAATAAAATTGAAGAATGATTTCAAAATAACCGTGTTTTTGCATATAAGTACTTACGTAAAGCACAAACAGACAATATTATTTTTTTTGTCTTTCTGTCTGCCTGAAGGAAAGACCGAGTTTATCGTTCACGTGTACCTTCCGCCTGCCTAAATAAATATGACATAACTAAAAAGAGTTCTATTAAATAAATCAAATTTTGCGAACATAATCAAATAAAACCCAATAGATTTGAATTACGATTTATTAAGTGAGGTAATTAAATAATTAATTTTCCCTAAATACACTTAAATAAACATTTGTTTATTACAAGCAGGGGAAGCGCAGTGACCACCAGTATATACCTAATATAAAGTGTATATCGGTATTATCGAAAATCTCTGTTTATTGTGTTAAATGAAAGAGTTCAACGAGTGCGCAGCTAAAATCACTAATTAAATCGTAGTATTAATTGTTTCATACTTTTCGCAATGTAATACATTAAAAAGCTATAAATAATTGATTTATTATGCATATATACATTCGTATCGAATAACAGATGTAAAATCAATCTCGACGACGGCGGACGGCGGGTGTTATCTCGTATCGCGCCGCCACCGCACATGAAGATTAAAACAGAAAGTAACGTTTGCCAAATTCGTGCACCTTACAATGGGCAATTTATTCGATTTCACTCTTTCCGAAAAATTTCATATTTTTGTGCGGGCGCTACGGGCGGTTACGAGAGCGCTGCCAATTACTTAGGAATCAAAATAATTTAATAAATAGGCAATATTTTAAAAGTATAACGATGCCCGAATGTATATACAGCCTTACAGATCTGTTATATGTTTATCTAGATAGATAGATCTACCTAAAAAGCGTTTTTCCTTATATAATATACGAACAGAATTACATAGATACAATAGATTTTTTACCAGAATATTACAGATACGCTGTTTCACTTACATTAGTTTCAATCGTTAAAAGTTGCCCTTCAGCTATGACGAAGTCGTGCACAACGACGTCAAGCCGTATTAAAAGTTATTAAAGGCATTAGTTCTGTGTGAGAGTGAAAGTCTAATTCATTTGGTAAAGTTAAATACATATTTACATAATTTAAAACTAAAGGAGCACCGTCTGCTGCGCTCTCCCGGAAGTAGTGACCTAATTCCACGTATGGGGGTGAATTTTGTAGGGTTCTTTCCTTTTGCCATCAGTCGGACGGCTGTTCGAAATATAAATTGCGAGAAATTTAATATATTGCCATATTAAAAATATGTGTAGGTATGTCATATTTTTAATAAAATATGGTGATAATTTTTTTTTCTGTACTCATAAAATTGTGACTGAAGTACAAATAAGGAATACTTAAAAATATTTTGTTTTTATAAAGAATTTTTAATTGTAACATACTTAAATATCGATATAAATTGAAATGTACTTTCGAAGTACATACTTGAATAAATATTCTATAAGTGTTCATGAGTAAAATGTTTTCACACAACTTATTGTACCAAAATAAGTTTGCGGTTTTTCTGATCCGCTTTGCATAACGTTTGTGTGTCATATGAATACGAAATCGGATTAAATTGGTCAGTGGGTACTTTTGTAACCATACCCTAATTCATAATAAGTAATCCATTTGCAGAAACAAAGGATTATATTATTAGAATTTATATTTACTTTTGTAGATATAGTATGTATTGTAAAATATTTAATTTAACATTAAAACATTTTAATGTTAAATATTTTTAAGGCCAGTCCTGTCGCAGGGGCACAAAGTGTGACTGTAAACGCAATTGGTTGTGGGTTCGATCCTCACTCGAGGAAATTAAATATTTACTTAAATTTATATTTCCATTTTCTTCGCTCTGGTGTCGAGGCAAAGCGCGGCGTTGAAATTCGCCATAAAATTCGGCAGAAAGTGTATTAAAACTTGGTTCCCTCTGCCTACCCCGTTGTGTTTTATTAACATTTTATTCTATTTTAAATATTATAGAAAGTTAAAGATGTCCTAATTAATAAAGACAAATACAAAAATAAAATAAAATCTCAGGCTAATTATATCACAGCCATAAAATTCTAGGAACAATAGCAGCGTGTACTATGATATCTAGCTTATAAATTATGCTATGAAAGTATCGCGTCCGTGAGTAGCCGACGACGTAACAGCATGCCATTGACCCTTGGTCCAAAAAAGGAGGTTGTGTAATTCATGTGCGTCAAAGGAGTCATTAAAGTGAGCCAAGTTACTCAATTTTACTGTGTCATATTATCAATTTGCATCCTTATTAATATCCGTTTTATTGAATCAGCTTCACGCTGTATCCCGCATACAGCAGGGTAGGCAGAGGAACCCAGTGTTAAGACACTCTGTTCCCCATTTTCTGCCGAATTCTGGAGGCATTGCGTGTTGAATGGCAGAACTCAACGCCGCGCTTTGCCTCGACACCAGAGCGTAGAAATGAAAATATAAACTTAAATAAATATTCCTTTTTCTTTTTTAAATAAATTTAGTTTTATTGAACAATATCATATATCTATACTAATATAATAAAGCGGAAGAGTTTGTTTGTTTGTTTGTTTGTTTGTTTGTTTGTTTGTTTGTTACCGCGACATTTTGATATTCATCCTTATGAAGTTTGATAAATAATTAAGGAGATGTCACTGATTCGAAATGACCTAGCCTTCGGGCGGCATAGTATGAGTATGTCCGACGCGAAAATATTCTTATAGTTCAAGCAGGCGTAGCCGCGTCCGGGTCCACTAGTAGTTTATAAAAAACAAAGCACACTAGTTTTAAGGTTTTAAATTTGTGTTTAATAAGGCGTTATAAGATAGTTTGGAGTACAACATGTCAGACCCCAGACTAAGGAAAGTGAGAGTCTTAAGCGGATATCTAAAATTTTTTATATATATTAGTAATAGGTGTAATATTTTAATTATTATATTTGAACTGGTATATTGAATATTGTATTGAGAAACTGCAAAATATAAAAAACACTTCAGCATCTAAAACTGAAGTAAATACATAAGAAGTTGTCACTGTAGGTAGGTAGGTACTTATAAATTTATAACATACTTAGCAGGAAAGTAGACATCTCTACAATGTTCTTACTATGAGAAATTTGAATAAAAATGATAATCCATCCATATAAATAATTTAGAAATGATAATATTACGTCGTACGGAAAACGTTAACCTGTCCACAAAGCATTCATCTTTGGTAATTCACTTTAATTTATTATAATCGTCCATTGGAACTTTTGAATTGAATTTTCACATGACTACAAAATATGAAACCACTTTCGCCGAGTGAGGAATGTATGTAACCACAAACTGATATCTTGTTATTGTGTGTAGATTAGCTGGCATAAAATAACCTATTGTCTAAAAATATACTATTAATATTTCGAGACATCGCTTGTATTTTATTTATGTTTTTTGCATTTATAAACCTAAAACTACTTATCTGAATGACTATTTATTTGGTAAAAGTAATTTATTTATTTTAGAAAGTTCGTATTTATAAAAATATTATTAGTATTAAACTTTGAAAGATCGTCAAATCTAGATTGAGATCACTCGTCTTACACTTGCTGCGATAATTTGTAAAAAATAAATGTAAAGATATTTTTTATTCAAAGAAAGTAATTGGTCATTTTAATTTTTTTCATATCGTCTAGTGAAATGTAGATGCGATTTCTCACAATTTCTAATGGTTACTTAATCGTTACCGCTCTATTCAAATAGACTGGCAAAATTTACACTTTTATCTTTTCAAACAGTAAAAAAACTTTTAAGTCGCTTAAGCTATTAAAATTTAACTTATTTATTATATAACTATTGCAAGCAGAAGTGATTCATTGTTTATTATTAAGTTTAAAACGCGGACGGGTTGCACAATACAAATGGAGCGCATTGGGCGTAAAAGGTCCTGGCGACGTAACACTTACTCGAGGCTGTGACTCACAAGAGTGAAAGTGCCTTTTGCTAATGTCATCCGTCCTCTTTATTACCGGATGGCCTCAAGGTTGTTTATGACGTGAAACATTTTTTTTTTAAATATTAACACATGCTTTAGCATATGCGGGCTACACCTATAAACACTATGCGTTTTTAATATTGCTTAGTTTATTATTAAAGGTAGAATAGGAAATAGGAATGAAAAAAATTATAACTTTTGATAAATAAGAGGGCATAATTTTAAAAAAAAATAATTTGATATTATGAGGCAAATCGAAATAAATTTGTATTAAAAAAAATAAACATACATAAATTTCGAATCGATGACCTCAGATTTACTGTGGAAATATAATTGCTGCGAATGATTTAAAATAAATAGCAGTTATCAATAGTGTATCTGTGTAATTAATGCTGTTCGCAAATTCAATATGGCGCTATCGGCATTCGGCAATGCAAAATAACGCAACTCAGTAATTTAATAACATTTAATTTCACTTCCATACGAAAATTAAACTGAATAATCTATGTGGAATTTCGAAAGTTATATTTTCCAAACGTAATGTCTAACTTTCACTGTGTTGCGTAATAATTTATCAACAAGTCCTTAGTCATGTAGACAAATTAGAACACGGGTGCACCCTCATGTTTTCCATCGCCACTTTCACTGCTACAATTGGAGGCTCTACAGCAATTGTTTACGCCTTAACGCGCCTTTTCTGTCACGAGATGTATCCGGCTGATGTAGCGGTCGTTGACTTTAGAAACAAGCAGTGTTTCTTATTAATTTTCTTATTGTAATAAAATTAAATATTGACTTAATTATAAATATTGTACAACGTAAAACAAAATAAAACACTGGTTTTTAATTAGGATTTATATTATTAATATTTCTAACCCTGTTTTACAGCTTGACTGTAGGAGTAGGGCCGAATAGGACTGGCTTTGCCTTGGCTATCGTAGAAATGAACCAATGATTTGACACTTCCAGGCCCAGGAGTGGTAATAGGATTAGGAACAGGAGCAGGGTTCACTGGCTTAGGAGTGATGAGATTTGGTGCTTGTTTTGATGAAGGAGAGGATGGTAAGACATTTGAAGGTAAAGGTTTTGGCGCAGGTTGGATAGCCGGTGTAGGTGATGGCGCTGGTTGTGGAACTGCTGGTTTTTGGCTTGGTACCGGAGCTGACGGTGGGACCACAGGTTTCAGAGTTGTTGCTTGACTTGGCAAAGGACGATTATTATTCTGCGCAGGTCTCACACCACCTCCTTCCATATTTATAAAATCGATATTAGCATTTTTGTTAATAGGTATATGTGCCTTCCGACCTGGAAAAAATTCTGAAGTCAATATAAGCATTCACAAAAAAAATAAGATAATATATGAATATGTAAATCATCCTTTTGTTATTCTTATCTTAGCTTCAGGCTGTCCCGCATATAACAGAGAAGAAAGAGGAGACCTAGTATCAAGAAACTCTGTTTTCCACTTGTCATCCGAATAAGAGACATCGCGCGTTGAGTGCGGAACTGAACGTCACATTTTAGCAGAGGCGGAAAATAGATGAAACCAATGCCACGAATAGGAAGCTGTTTCACATAGCCATGTTATATATTTTGTAAATACAACATATTACGGATTACTGGATTTTACACACACATTATATTTATATACAAAAATAATGATAATTGTAAATATATGGATTGAATATAAATGGTATGTGAAATCCATGAAAAATATCTAACTAAGCAAGAAAGTCAAAAAGGCAAAAATACTCACATTCTACGTAACTAAAGGCTAGTAGTAAAATTGTCACGAAAATCTTCATATTTTCAATCAATCAACTATCGTAGCCGCTAAATATATGTGTTATGATTTCAAATCAAAAATATTTAAAGTTAAATAGGTGTGGAGGTCGCGTCAGCGTTCTCGAAGCACTGAGTCTATAAAGCCAGTTGAGTCTACATTGACCTTTGCCAGCAAGACCTTACGATAGCACGATTCGTGATACTCTATGATTAAAATTAACGTTTTTATTTGTTTATAGATATAGCTTTTAAGCATTGATGCTATATTCACAATAATTTTAATATTCAATGGATATTTTTAATTGCTTGTTTTATAAGTAGTTTCCTTGTATTCAATATTTACATCTAGGTATGTAGAGCGCTTAAGAATATACTTAACTGTAAATATAGGTAAGTTAATATGTATATATGTACCTATACAATTATAAAATAACTTAAACATTCAGATAGAAACAACATGTAAAATAAGCAAAGAGTTTTCTATGACGTAATAATATATTATTCGACATATATATCATTATTGGACTGCATATACATATATATGTTGACTACTGCGACGGTCATCCACTAATTTTCTAATTCCTGGTAACTAGATATCTCTTGGAGCGTTTTAAGTAGACAAATCATTGTAACATAAGCCTAGTTGATCGAGTTGCTTTGTCGTCGTAAGTAGCACATTTTTATTTATATTAGAGGCATAACTAAAACATGTTAATGTGTTAGGTATACAAATATGTGAATTAGTTTTCCTATTGTCGACTTTATTACTCAGTTTTAGTTGACACGATTACTTAATTATGAACAAAAAAATACAGTCGAATTGATAATCTCCGTTTCTTACAGAAGTCGGTTAAAATAGTAAAATAATTGTTCGATTTTTCCGATGTGCATCTCCACGCACGCATCTAGTGCATTACAGATGTGCATCCATCTGGAACAACTTGCTTAATATGTTAATAGTTCTGTTTCTTCTTGTGAAGTAAACGATTTTCAATACATATTTGCAAAGACATAAATCTTAGAATATTGTAGGGACAACAACATAAATATAAAATAAGTATGTAACTCCTAAACTGGCTCTGTTATAGTTAGTAACGAGTACATCATTAGCGTATAAAATGTATATTCATATGCATGTGTAGAGAACATTTTTTTATATGGGAATTTATTAGCAATTGTCGCTACTACGTTAAATCTATTTCCGAGCAAACAATTTTAAACATAATTATCCTAACCACCTCTAAATTGCAAATGAAGGCCGAATATTACCGTACCAGAAACCCAGCATTTCGCATTATATATTCAGGGCAGTCGCCACTTCTAAAACTGGAAATCCGCAAGTTGAATCTCAATAACATACCGTATCTCATACGAGTACACATTGAGCATGACGTCACCCAAAGGTCGTACAGTATCGCCTACTCGACTCGGACCCGAGACATCACTAGTGCGCCGTGATCGCGCTACTCTAAACGTTACTTGTGACCAGGATGAAATTTACATTGCTTATCCTGCTTGGTGCAGCAGTCTGCCGGGCTGACGATATAGCGTCCGCTGCAGGTCAGATCTTCAACAGCATTCTACCCAATCTTATAAGCAACTCTGTCACCGGCCAACAAGGTAATACCGCTACAAACACACTTCAGCAAATCGGAACCGTTGTTGGGGGAGTTGTCGATTATGCTAAAAAGAAAAGCTATGAGGACATGCTGCGTCAGGTCCAAGATTCAACCTCGGACGAAGACCTGCTCCGTGTTAGCGAAGAAATGTTTAATGCAGATATTAACAACGCGCTCAATTACATTCAAGTTAATTTACAAGGGAAAACTAGTCCCATGTCCAAGAGTGATGAAGCACAAACAAAGTAAGTTCCCTTAATATCTAAATAGTAACTATAGCATATTGTAGAGCCGTTAAAAATAGAAGCGGACATTTACAATTTTCGTTATTTCCACGATGGTTAAATTGCTTATTGCAGCAATCGTCACCTGGTCACTTTGCGATGCCTAGTGTCTACATAATATTTGTTATATTTAGTTATGTAATCTAAAGATAGAAAATACATCTATAAATACAAATAGAATATTTTATTGCTGAAATTTATAGGATAAAAGCTTTACTCTATCATAAAAGTTTAATTATTATTATAAAAGACACATAAATATTAGATTTCCGCCGAATTCTGGATGCAAGACGTGTTAAGTGGCGGATCTCAACTGCGAAGAAATGAAAATATTATTTCATTTTCTGGAATGGGAGTCGAACCCACAACCTGTGCCCTTGCGCAACTGACCTCATTACTGACTTTAAATGTATAATTTTGTTTCAAATATATTATCATAAAACTTCGGCCCTAATTTATAAGAAATAATAATGTCAATTATTATTGCTTGTTAAACTGTGTATCTACTAAAAGTAATCATTGCATGAGGTCATCTCTGGGTTAGAAAAGATAAACATGATTGTAAACAATCTCTTTGTTAAGTATCAAATTCAGCGAAAACATTATTTACTAATATTAATTATTTTATTATGTAATATATAATAAATTATTTTAATGAAAAAAAAACTCATTAAATTTAACCAAATTTAAGGCCAATCGTGACGCAGGACACGTGGATTCGATGCCTCTGTCATTAAATTCAGCCTCTCAATACGCAATGCCTCCAGAATTTGGTAGAAGGGGAAGGAAGAGTCTTATGGAACGGGAACGGAGTGTTCCCGTGTTCCGTCTGCCTACCCTGCTACTTGCGTGATACAGCTTAAAGNACCAAATTTAAGGCCAGTCGTGACGCAGGACACGTGGATTCGATGCCTCTGTCGTTAAATTCAGCCTCTCAATACGCAATGCCTCCAGAATTTGGCAGAAGAGGAAGGAAGAGTCTTATGGAACGGGAACCGAGTGTTCCCAGGTTCCGTCTGCCTACCCTGCTACTTGCGTGATACAGCTTAAAGCTAAAAAAAAGAAAATAAAATTAACCCCCTTTATTATAGTAAATATTTTCAATTTATATATCAACAGCCTCCTGAACGTACCTGAGAATGTATGGAACGGACCAACTATCCGACCATTTGCAGCACTTTTCGACAATTATCACAAGAACGTAATCAGACCTGAGTTTGTTACGCCAAATGTGAGTTAAAATCATTTATTTAGTTATTATTTTAACCTATGAACTTATTCGAAATGAAAATATGTATATTTAGATATATTTAGAACATATCTTGAACCTACATGTATACAAAATATGGTACATATAATATAATGACTTAAGTATCTAAGTACTTAGTTGAATAATTACTGATGTCCGGTATTTGTTCGTTAATAGCTTAGAATAAAACGTTTAGCTTGCTTTTTACATAAAATAGCTACTGTTTGCTGTAAGATGCCCCTTAAATTATTTTTAACTTCTATAATAGGTACGAATTCAGCATTAGAGTAGGCTAATTTTTATTGGCTTCCGAGTTTTGTATCTAATAATGCCTCTAAATGTTCCAGTTACTAGTTCTGCCAGTAACTTTGCAGTTACTTAAATTTAACTGCTAGAGCAACCTAACAACGCTATGAGGGTCTAGACAGGCTATAACAAAATAATTTAATATTTCTCCCGATCGATTCAATTTTTTATATTGACCACGCTTTTATAAATGCGCAACGATAGTGTCATACTACGTACTAGCTACCATACTGAATAATGTATGACATAACTAATAAAACAAAAACAATGTGATGACAATCAAATATGATATCATTTACTACAGTCAGTGTAGCTAGAGGCCAGGTCCGATTCCCACTAGTAAATTAAATATTTTCGTTTCCTCACTCTGGTATCGAGACAACGCGCGGCGTTGAGTTTCGCCACTCCGTTGAATGTAATGCAATGCCTCCAGAATTCAGCGGAAAGTAGGGAACGGAAGTATGATAATGTGAACGGAATGTCTTAACAATAGATTCCCAGGTTCCCTTTGTCTACCCTGCTATAAGCAGGACAACAAACAGAGAAATAGGACTTATTTTATATAACTTTGTATTAAATTCAATTAATGTTAAAGGAAGAAACAGAACAGATGACATTCATCAACACAATTCTGGCCACAGGCCCGATTAGGAGCCTAATGTCATTCCTCGTCAGCAAAGGTGAGTAATTTACCTAACAGCCGTGTGACTAATGTGCCTTACTAATGAAACTAAGCTTTAAAATAATAAATATAAATAATTATAGTTCATACTATTATCTCACTTTATATTGAGAATTAATTGAGATGAATATAGTAAAAATATAAAAAAAACTGAATTAACGCTAAAGATATATTTTTGTATAAAGTATTTCTAGTTTATACGTATTAATACTCATACTCCGAAAAAAAAAATATTGAAATCTTTTTTTTTGGTAACATATTTTTTCCCGCTACATTGATTGTATGTTTTCTAAAAAGTATTTTTCTTTTAATAGGATTAAACCAAATGAACGAATATAATGAGCAAGTACAATTGCTAAAGAAAATCTGGTTTACAAAATACGCTCGCCACTGGACTGGCTTGTGCAAATGCAGTTGTGCTTTTGAAAATATCTTCATGGCAGAACTCAATTCAAATACCGTACTTGGTAAGTAATAAAAATTATTTTTAACTTATGTATCCTGTTACAAGGACAAGGAAATGAAAATATTAAATATTTAATTCTCGTGAGTGGGAATCGAACCCACAACTGTCGCGTTTACGTACACGCTTGTGTCTATGTATCACGAAGGCCTATTTAGTTAAGTAATGTACTTACTACATAAATTAATAACACTCAATAAAAATATTTTTTTCCAGGTCTACACAGCTGGTTGTTCTTCGCTAAGCGCGAGATGGACCGCAAAGCTAACTACCTTGGTTATATTGATAAACTTGATCTTTCTGGAGTAAGTATTAGTATTTAAACAATTAAGTATAAATTAAGAACAGTAAATAATATGTATTTACCTAGTACCTAATACATAATTACTATTCTTCATTTTTGGCCTTGTGAAGTAGGCAGATAAAACTTTTTACAGGCTGGGATTTGAACTGGAAACGGAAATCGGAATATAAAATTGTTCATAAAATGCTATATAATAGTAAGAGGAACTTAACTAATAATAATGAAAAATAAATTATTGGCTATTATTATTATTAACATATCGTATTTATCTTGCAGAAAGGATTAATACTGAAACAGCATTCGATTCTTAGCGAAACTAAAGATGCACCTGAAATTACCATGTTCGTGGGTACTTCCCCGGAATTGGAAGTCGCTCTATACACACTCTGCTTCATGGCTCGTCCCGACCGTCCATGCAAACTACGTTATAATAACGTACCGTTTACAATTCAAACTAAAACTTTAAAAGCAGACAATGTTTTGCTTATAGATACAGCTTATCCCGTTTTTTAATACTTATCTATTTACCAACAGAATGTTTAAATTTGCTAATTTATAAAAATAAAATTGTTGGAATAATAGTTGTGTATCATTCAGTCGTATCTATATATTTAATATTTACTCTGTGGTTGAAAAAACATGATATATGCTTTTGCTTAATAAATACCAAAATATTGTATGGAAAAATAGTAAACAACTGTATGTTTGCATCATTGTAATTATTATGTGCTCCTTGCGTTAATGTAGAATAGAAATGTACTTTTATATAAAACTACGAAAAATATTTGTTTTTTTTGACTTACCTTTAAAATGTACTGTAATTAATTACCTATAATCTGTATGATGGGGAAGGAAACAAATAAAACTATGCATATTAAAGATTTCTCGTTTATTGTCTAGGAGATGGCACAATATAAAAGGTTCATCTAAGGTCACATGACGATATTGATTAACAAATGTTAAATAAAAACTATCCAAGTAAATATTATACCATAAAAAATCAGAAGGACTGGAATAAAGTGTAAAGAATTTTAAGGTCAATGTTAAAATTTGATACTAGAAAAAAAATTCTATCACTCAACAAATAATGGTAGTAAAAAAATATCTATAAGAACAATTTTTTTATACAATATTTAATACCCCATTACCCCCATTCTTTATTTAAACCAGCCTTCGACAAATTGCACATTTTTTTAAGAATAGCGCCCAAATTTGCGCATCATTGTATATCGGTAACTTATAATAATTAATAGTTTCAATCGTTGTATGATATGACGTTTTATATAATTCTTCAATTATTTTAGGGCAAGACTGTGGCTTCTTTAAACCCAGTTCATAAAAGGAAAAAAATATCAAAATTACTTTTAATATAGAAGTTATACAGTACAGATTTCACTTAATGTATTAAGAGTTTAGACAATTGCTTGATGACACAAAAATATTTTAGAATCTAGTTCTAGTTTAGTTTGTATAATTCAGTAATAAATACACTTGACTAGCTTCTGATTGAATAAATACTTTCAAGTTTTAACAACAGTAATACTAGGTTTATAAAACAGTCAAAATAATTAGAAAGTATATTATTGCAACAAGTGATAAAGTTTTTAAAATGATTTAATTTGTACATTTAAAACGAATTATACAATATCTTTATAAAACATTATTCTTAATACAGACTAGTAAAGAAGAAAAAATAGTAAAAAATTTTGAACACTTATAGCAATACTTAAATATTATTTTAACATTCTACTCAGCTTAGATCTTCAACTAGAGAGAAGAGAGATATAAACTACTGCAATACTACAAATAGCTGAATAATATGTTTTATTTGTAATTTATAAATTATAAATTTTAATTGAGATGTTGAATATAATGTATATTTAACTCATTTTTTTACTACACTACACAATTCAAACTAAAATAAGCCTAAACCTATTGCACTGTCGTTTCGATAAACATTATCGATTGATTACAATCGATAATTCATTCGTATTCGATTTTTGATTATAAATTTACATATTAATGTTCCCTGTAAAATCTAATAAAAATATTATGATGAAACATCTAATAAACAATATATATATTAGAATTGCACTGTGCCTATATACAGACTTCATATACATTATCAAAGTAATCGATTTCTAACAAAACGTAAAAAAAAGGGATAAAACTGCCATTTTTCAGTCCTTTAAGGTAAACATATAAAATTCAAGAGTTTTTTTTTCGCATAAATTCACAATATTCATATAAACACACATTAATCATCTCAAAAAAAATGTTATCAGTATCATATGTTACCCGTAAAACGTTCGATACTATTTTTTGCTTACTTTATACGTCGTAAAGCATTAGGACTATTTGCTTATTACAATACTTTTATGAACGACGACATTTCTAGCCTTATTTTAAACAAAATAAGATCCATATTCGTGCGGCATGACCCCACGTCGTGGATAAAACGTATGAGTCAAGGAATACTTCAATAAATTTCTTATATTAGAAGTATAGATGTCGGCAAAGCGGAACAGTCTTCGAGAGAAGTATGTAGGGTTGTGGTAAGTCCGAAAAACACTACCAAATTGTGGATTAAATACGGATTTCGTTGAGTTCCTGAAATTAAATGTACATTTTATACTAACTACATATATCTAATCTACATATGAAATAAATATATGTTTCTACACTATTAAAAGTTTATACAACTTTGCTATGTTTGTATTATAATTATATTTTTTTACTGAATTTATAAAGTACCTTAACTCCTCCCGAGCAGAGCTGTGGAACATATTATCATGTATATCCAATATAACATTTTTTTTTAACGGAAGTTTTAATAAAAATTTAGGTCAATACGTTTATATAATTTTACTTATGTTAAAATTATGAAAATATGTCTAAGAACAGAACCGGATTATATAATAAATAATACTGTTAATAATAATAACAAAAAATTATTTAACTTTACTTCTAAAAAACTTACTTCTCATAAACCATTTAATTTGTTAAAGAAAAAACCCCTCCGTTCCCCACTTTCCGCCAAATAAGATAGGAGAGATTGCGTGTTGAGTGGCGTATTGAGTACGTGAAGTAAACACTATATAGAGGGGTGCCGAATGCTAATATTTTTTTACGTAAAGCATACAAGATATATTAAATTCCTAAGATAAGTATCACTCACACCATTATACAGGGTGGAAGAAGCAGCGCTTCTTTTACTGAAATTGCTTATAGTGTAAAATATTTCAAACCCAGAACTAAAGAAATTAATCAAGGTACCTCAACAGTTTGGACGTAGGATTTTTTTTTCATTTCACGATTTTTATCCATACCTGTATTTCGTGTGACGCACACATAAATGTGCGACGTTGCCGCTTTGACAGGTAAGTGTGTGCGTGCCTATGTTATACTTTACAAATGGCGTTTTATTTTAAAACGATAATTTTATTATTTATTTTGTTTGAGAAAAATAACTTTTTCATTTTTGGGAATTATTTTTTTTCTGAATTATATTAGGCTTTTATAGCGTAGTTAATACTGTGGTTTCATTTAAAGTGGTGCTGACAATTCCATCCTGTATATGCCAAACATTTGATACTTAATACTCGTATTAAAAATAACTTTTTACCTTATATCCTTTGGATTAATATTAAGATTTATTTTTACTATATGAAACTATTATCATTTGATTACATATACAAATATATTTTTAATATTTTGATAAATTCAATTCAATCCAATTACAATAGTTTCATTTAATAAGTTTAAGCCAAAAATAATTTTACTGATATTACCGTCGTGGCCGTCGTGGCTAAGCGGTACAGCGTCTGATTGCGAACGCGAATGTTGTGGGGTTCTATTTCCCATCCATGGGATTTATCAAAACAAGGCGCGGCGTTGAATTCCTCCGCTTAATATGTTTCCTGTCTAGTATGAAGCTGAAAATATATTTAACAATTTACCTGAGATTATCTCTTTCCGTCATCCATTCACTGATGACCTCTAATGCCTCCGGTTCCTTATAATCTTGGTGGTCCTCAATTAACTGGGTAAGCATTTGTAACCAGTTGGCATTCTCTTTGAACGACTGCATGTTTAGCGTATTTATTTCATGCTGTAATAAATATAGTGAAAAATAATAAAATAAATATCTTGGACCCCAATTAGTAAATAGTATGGGTAACATAATTTTAATTTTATTCATAAAACAAATGTTCATAATATTTTTATTGCATCGGGGCTATGTTCCGCTGGGCACAGAGCTTGTGTACGGGAAAGATGGAACTGGGTATCTAATTGATATGTAACTCAACATTATTTAACATTATTTTTTTTAATCTGATATCAGAACCCAATACAGGGCTTCCACAATAATATTTTTATAAAGATATATAAACATACAGTAAGTTCATTTATAATAGCGCCGGTCCTCCACCCGTGCTCTAGTGTGACGTCAGCGAGGTCACTGTAGGGGTGGTCGCCGAAATACAACACTTGATGGCCGCTCCACCCTGTTAGATCTTGTAGCTGCTTCACTGTGCCCTGAAAATATTGTATATTACTATTACAAATTATAATCATCTTATCATTAGAAGAAAAAAAAATAGAATTCTTACACCATTTCTCCGATAATGAGAAAATATCTTTAAAAAATACATGTTTTCTATTAAGTATAGTATAATCAAATTATTTAAATAATCGACGTTGAGCAGTACTTAGAGTATTCTAAGTACTATACATATACCTATATAGTTTGAAATATAATGAATATAATATATATTCAATACTTAGCAATTTTTTTTGAAGTATATATCTAACCTCATAATAAATTATTCCTTTCTCTAAAGAAGTAACTTTCTCCCAAATATGACTATTAGCGTTTTTATCGAACACTCGTATAGGGCGAGAATGCTCTGTAAAAAACTTAGGTTTATTCGCGTTCACTATGACCACATCGAAATAGTCGCGCCAATCCGCACCGACCAACATCTCCATACCAGCATTTCTGTAATTTTATAATTAATTATTAAAAGTGATATAACATTAAAAATACCTTATAAAAATATTTTTTATAAATAAAATACTTTAATTAGATTTATTTTAAAAAATATGTTGTAAGTAAAATTTAATATTTTCTTAACCTATAGAAATTGGTTAAGTTTAAAATAAAGAATGACTTACACAAAATGATATGGACTATTTGTGACTAAGAATAATTTTTTGTCACTTTCTTGTAGTATTTGGAAATATTTTTTCAAATCTGAATTTGGTCGAATATATTCGTCTACGTTTTGAGCTACGATCTTGTGCATTATTGGATGACAACTTTGTACAGAGTTCTGAAAATACAAACAAAAGATAAAGCTATCTTAAGACATGAGATCGATATATAGATGCGTATCATTAATATGTATATAAAGGTCGAACACGTATTATTTACTGCATCACATACCTCGTACTTTAAATTGCACATAAAAAATAAGGATAAATAAATATAACAAATTGATAAATTAGGTATCAACACGTTTTTAATGGTTATAGTAATTTTTTTTTAGCTTCACGTGTATCCCGCACATAGCAGGGTACCACTTTTCGCCGATTTTTGGAGGCATTGTGTGTTGAGTGACGGAACTCAACGCCGCCCTTTGCTTGTAATAATAATAATTGAAATAAAATAATATAATATAATGTAGTTAACAATCAAATGAATTTTACGTCTAGCGAATCTCTTACAACATTCGACTTCTTGCCTGTACGATCGATACAATCTTCGCATGGTAATTAATTGGATACGATAGAAGCGTAAGATTTCTTATCATGAACACATTTTTGATTTTACATGTCGCTCTCGATTAGTATTATGCTTAGAAATAGAAGACCGAGGACTTCTTAATACGCATGTAAAATATATTGCTAGACTAATATTTTTATTCTACCAACCACTTAAATTATTTTGATTTACCATTCATAATAATTATTGTAATATAGTTCAATATCTACAAACAAAAAAAAACTATTCTAAGTAAGCAAACATGTGAAAATTCTAAATATTAATAATGAATTGCACATATATGTGTAACATGCCTACAACTCTGTGGTTACGAAGAAGTTTAATATTTCATATTATCTATGCAATTTAACTTAAATATGAACTATTACATGCAATAGTTACAAGTTTTAGTTTTGTTTCAATTTAAAATAATTTTAATATTTACCTTCACATCCAAGAACAGGATCTCAGGATGATAATCAATGTGATTTTTAATAAAAAATTCTGCAACATTGCACAGCAAGCCCATTTCTGGCACAGAAAACAAATCAGCTAAATGCACCATTTTAGACCTGTTAGTCTGAAACAAAGATTTGAAATTGGAAATAAATAATCATTTTTCAACAAAGGCGGCCATTACAATGGTGGCTAAGAACAGTCTGTATTATTAAGTCGCTTTTCAATAAAAAAAAAACTAAATCATAATCCGTTCGGGAGCTACGGCGCCACGACAGACGTACAAATACACATGATATGCACAGACACGTCAAACTTATAACATCCCTCTGTTTTCGTCGGGGGTTTATATATAAGCTACGAATGAAACCAACTAGACAGGAAATTTATTATTTCCTTTGTCTAGTTAAAAATAAATAAAATACTGTTTATGGTAGCTGTCATATTCCGTAAGCTAGGTTTTGATTTTATGTATATTTGAATGAAATCAAACAAATAAGAAAAAGCTACATATAAAAGCTAAGCTAAGCTTTGTAAGATATGCTTATTACGTTTATTCTTTTTAAAAGTTTTTATTAGTTTTCTACTCAAAACCAGTGTGTGATAAAAAACTAGTTTTGCAAATTTTCTACCGCTTTGGCTCTGCATCATATAAAACAAAACTTCGAAATATATGATCGTGATATATTAAAAAACAGCGCACTATTCATTATTTACATAATTCAGTGACAAATAGTTTGTTTAATTTTTTTAAGTAAATATAAGAAGCATTTAAGCTTGCCTTATTTGGTTGTCAAATATTTGCCGTATTCTATTACAAGTTAGTATTTGCGAGTAAATCGTGCTAATTAAGATAAAATTACATATATGCCAAACTGAATATATTTGGAACACATGTGGAGCGAGTGTGTGAACTGAACTATTATTTGCTTCACGCTGTGTCCCGCCTAAAGTGGTGTAGGCAGAGGTAAACTAATGTTAAGACTCTGCTTCCCACTGTCCGCCGAAATCTCGACTCTGCGTGTTGTGTGGCGGAACTCCACGCCGCGTTTTGCCTTGATAGAATGCGTTTTTACATTTTATGTAAATAAATAAGTAAATATTAAATAATAGTTTAAACAATTTGATAATTTAAAATTGGGCAAACTCATTGATTGATTACAATAAATTTAAGCATTTTTTTAAATATAGAAGTCAATAATATGCAAAAAGAATGCTTGCAACTAATATATTTAATAAAGTTCAATTAATTTTAACATGTTTTTTATAAATACAAAAAAAAATCTGTGGATAAATTGCCAAGCTATCAATATTTGTCATGTTACATATCCATATTTTTTTACTTTTATACACACAATAAATATGTCAAAATACCTATAATAGTCCTTAACTTAAAAGCTATTTTGTATTTTATTTTAATAAATTGTTTAATGACTGTTTAAATAATTTTTTTTAGCCAGGGNCTTGTCTTATTTGGTTGACAAATATTTGCCTTATTCTATTACAAGTTAGTATTTGCGAGTAAATCGTGCTAATTAAGATAAAATTACATATATGCCAAACTGAATATATTTGGAACACATGTGGAGCGAGTGTGTGAACTGAACTATTATTTGCTTCACGCTGTATCCCGCCTAAAGTGGTGTAGGCAGAGGTAATGCTTGCAACTAAGATATTTAATAAAGTTCAATTAATTTTAACGTTTTTTATAAATACAAAAAAAAATCTGTGGATAAATTGCCAAGCTATCCATATTTGTCATGTTGCATGTCCATATTTTTTAATTTTATACACACAATAAATATGTCAAAATACCTATAATAGTCCTTAACTTTTATAAACTTTACAAGACTTTGTACTTAGTGAGATGTAAAAACTATTTTGTATTTTATTTTAATAAATTGTTGAATGACTGTTTAAATATCTTTTTTAGCCAGAGAATACTCATATAAATAACTATATCAAAATAAATTAAAACTTTTATAAATCATAAAAGTCAATAAAAAGTTGTACTCTTAACATTTACATTAATCAGAAGGTTTTGTACTCAGTGAAATGTAGAAACTGTTAGTAATAATATTTGCCATATGATAGTTACAGACATATGTGGTGCATTAGTTTAGTTTATTATCATGTCAGTCAGACCTTGTAGGTATTAGACGACATTGCAAGGGGAATGCACAAATGAATGATTGCTTACAAGTGCTCTTGCTTTATTAAATGTTATAATATAAGGATATATCACTTAAAACATTAAAATATGTACATTTATATATAATTTTTCTTATTAAATTTGATTAAACATAAGTTGCACATATTTTAAATCATTTTTTGAAGTATAATATTATGTAAACATTTATTCCAATCTTCATAAATGAGGTGCAGTGGGATAGTAACTAGAAATGTGATAGTTGCAGGTTTAATCCTCATTTAGGGCAATTATTATTCAAATTCATAATATTCTTCATTAAAATAGACTTTTCAATTGAATTGCCGAATGCACATATGCCTAGTTATTTGGAAGGCTGTTGAGAAAAGCCTAGAAGAAGCTATGTCAATGTTAGTAAATTAAGTATTAAATAGACTGGCAGCCATCCAGCATGAGATTTATTTAATATTATATAAGGAGGATCCATACAATAGTATTGTCCAAGTAAAAAAACCTATTGGCTTTACTTGGTTTTTATATTTCATCTATAGTCACTTCCCACTACAGCACACTCTACCTCAAAGCTTGGACAGAAAGTGGGGTAAGTTCTTAAGGTTCCCTTTACCTACCCTGTTGTAGGAAAAAACATAATCATATGAAATAATAAATATATCATTTAATAATTACAAACTCACCTTATGAACTCTAGTGTCACCTTCAACATAAGCAATTGGTATTATTCTATTTTTGTATATTTTGAGAACTTCCTCTGTGGATACTGGTGTAAGTCCCCTATAGACGGCACCAAATTGTATTTGTAAAAATGAATCCAATTTTAAAAGTAAACCCTTTTCAATATCATAATGCAGGCCTCTGACTGCAAAATCTGGTTTATATTCTAATTTTGATATTTCTGGAGGATACTAAAAATATATATGCATGTTTATTACACATATATCATTTAAAATATTAAATAAGTTAAGCAAACTTATATTTTGTTTATTTATTATTTGTTTAAGTACATTTTATTGTAATTACTGATAAGCAGGTTTACCTACCATATTTGACAACTTTTTATATGAAAAAATGGTTTTTAAAAATTCTACAAAGAAAATAATACTCTTTCAAATACCTTATATTTGTCTAGTAGCATATCTCTTCCTAGATTATATAATAAATGTTCTAAAGTAGGTTTGTAGTGTGCCAGTGTATAATCATAATCAAACCCATATACTTTAACTTCAGTAAGATCTAGCTCGTTACAAGCAAATACTCCTTGTGGATTTACATCTTGAGGCAGTTTTTTAGCTAAAAACAACGAAAAAAAAACAAAAGCAATTAGAACTTATATATAATATTGTAATTACTGAAAAACATTACGTATAATAAATGCATACTTACATCTACATTTTAATTTTGTGCGACAATAAGCTTCTTTTAAAAGTTCACGTGTAGAAAACTTATTAATAGGCACAAAATAATTTTTATAAACATTTTTAATTGATAAATTATGATTTGATTTTAAAATATTACGGAATAACGTATTACACAGACTCATTTTTGCTTCGATTCTTAATTAATCAACTGAAACTCTACATATAAAAAGTGATATATTTAAGTAATAACATTTTAACAACACTAGGTTAGCAACTTAAAAACAAATGATTATCGTTGCATAATTTCACGACTTTCTGAGGGAAACATTTTTAGGCGCACACGTGCATATCGTATTATTTTAAGTCACCGTCTGATCCATCAGTGTTGTTACTTTTTTTATCGATAAAATCAATGATGATGTGAATAGTATATAGACGTATATTATTAATTTAGTATGTATTCAAAGTAAATATATAATTTAATAATAAATAAATTTAGATTTTTTTAAAATATGAATAAGCTAGTTCAGTGACAATTTTTTTATTTAATGTTTTTAGTTTGTATTATGCTAGCAACACTGCTGTTCGTATTTGAAAATTGAAATTTCATCTCGCGGAACAATCAAAAATTCAAAATCGTGACATCAAAATTTTGTGATGTATTTATAATTTATGTTTACAACGTTTACATTGAAATAATCTTAATTTAGGTCCTCTTAATTTTCGAGGCGTTTTGTAAGTGATCTGAGGAAAACAATTTTAACTGGCATTGAAATATAAACACTCCATCAAGTGAATTTTAAAATTTAACCTCGGTTAGAATATTAACTAGGTTAGTTTCAGCACTAAGGTTTTAGTGAGTAGTTTGATATCTTCTTCTTGTCTGCCCGTATCTGAAAAGTTTTCCCGCGTTACAAGCGAGAGGGTTAATGCTAATAACGCAATTGTAGGCTTATATATTATAGTACCACCATGTATTTATGTGATTCGTATTCATTTAATTAATTAGTTATTACAGACACTGGTGAAAAAAAAATCATTTCTTAAAAGCATTGTCAATGTGAGCTTAATTTCCTTCATGTTAAATCCCGCACATAACAAGAACCGTTCCCCACGTTCCGCCGATTTTTTCGAGGCATTGCTTGTTTAGCGGTGGACCTCAACGTCGAGCTTTTTGCTTTGGCAAAATAAAAATATTACTAAACTATAATACATTTCCTAGAGTGGGAATCAAACCTACAACCATCGGGTTACAGTCCTTGTGTCCGTGCGCCACGACGGGCGTTTTAGACATTGTGGCATGAATAAGGATATATAAATAAAAGCTATGATAACAAAAATAGTTTCTATAATCATTAAAACATATTAAAAACTTTTTTACAAAATATAATCGAATTTGTTATTTGCTGTGTTAATTTTATAATTGTTTTTAGTATTTATTTTTTAAATTTGAGGATAAGCACTGCCTATAAAGTTTTTGCTACGATATCTAAAGTTGTGAGTAATAATGTTTACATCCTTATTTCCGAGCTTTATATTGCAGTCATTATCGACACGAGTTACATAACATAAAGTGTATATCGCCATTTCTAATTCAGGAGATGTCCCAATAAACATTGTGTCCACAGGTTTGTCAACTCCTTGTTGATTGAAATGCATTTTGATCACAGCCCCTTTCTGTAGACAATAAAATTTTATAAGATAATATACATTAAAAGCTTTATTATCAATTATATATTTTTTTACTATTATGATTGCATTGATTGCTTTTATTATGCAAATCGTTTCTCATCTACCTCCTTTGGTTAGCTGGAAGAAAGCTCTTTTAAAGATAAGCCCGCCATTGTTAACAATCTTTACAATTTAATTGTTTCTTGTGTTTTTATTACATACAATAAAAATACATATAATTATTATCAATTTGTATATGTATTATTTATTTTCAATATACTTACATCACTCAGTTCGGCATATTTGAGGTAGCCTAAATAATTTATTCGGTTCGCTTCTTCTTCTTTGGAAAAATATACCCAGTTATGTAAGCCTATAACAAGAAATACACTAGTTAATAAAAGTAAATATTAATTAACAAATCTAATAGAATGTACATTTATACCTGATACTTCTCCATTTTTAAGCTCAGATACAAATACATGCTCGAAACCAGAGCTACTAATTTTTCCTTTTCCTCTAGAATATAAGCCAAACCACATCTGTTTTAAATAATCTCGTTGTAGCTTAGGATCCGGCGAGACATATCCACATATAAGGTTAACAAATAATACATATAATATTTATATTTTGTTTATTGGTTATACTCAATATTAATTTGGTAAATTAATAAAGCATTTTGCAAAAATCTTGTGTACCTTTATCTTTTAGAAAATTCATTAAGTGACGTATCACACTAGTAGCCATTATAGCATCCATAAACGCATTTTCCTCATTCTTTTCCTGCAATACACATACAAAAATATGAAATTATCTTTTATTTATAGTTAATACTCACGTACGATTGAATTTATTTATTTATTCAACTTTACCTGTGCTGTAACATATTCATTTACTAAGGTATCGCGTTCATAATTATCTAATAATGGCAAGAATTTTTGTACGGTCAGAATGTTCCACGCGTCAGGTGCAATAGTGAGTAATCTGCAAACATAAAAATACATTATGAACATCTTTATCTCGTAGATTGATATATTGTTTACTATTTTTGGTTATATATAGTTTGTGCAAATCTTCTGCTTTAGTCTTAATTTTCAGCTAGTTCTGGCCGAAACCGAAATTGTCAAGTCATATTAAAATTCTTATGACACGAAACAAAACGAAATCTTTACTGCTTAATTCAGTTATTCCAAACACGACAAATACATACGGAGAAGGGGCTTTATCGTCTTTTGAAAATGAAGTCGTTTTTTCTTGATAGTTAATTGTTATGTATTTTGCTGCATTGTTTACATCTTTGCGAAGCAGTTCTTCACTCACAACTTGTAATTCTGCGTCTGTAGCACTATTCGAATTCGTATTTGTTACATGACCTTGGTTATTTGCTAAAGTACTGGGAAGGGCAGGATTTCGCAATCCATTTGTTGGTAAGTTACTATTAATCACAATGGGTTTTTTTGTGGTAGCCATAAAGGTCGGAGATGAACCGATATTGGATTTATCAGCGACTTGATCTTTGTTTTTTGACAATATTGAACTATAACTTAACGTGCGCGGAGTTGTCAAACCACTCACAGTCGATTTACTATCGTAGAAATTAATTAGATCTTTAACTTTTCCTGTGCCTTCATATTTGGGATTTACATAATCTCTTTTCGGTATACCAGAGGGCATGGGCGTTGAAATTGCACCAGGTTGCTGACGTGATGTTCCAATGGGCTTCAAAGTTGGAAATTGAGGAGCTACATAATCTCTTTTTGGTGTTTGTGTTGTGCTACTTGTTTTAGTGGTAGGATTTGCTTTAGGTGTAGATTGTGTTGCTGTTGTCGGCTTTGATGTTGATGGCTGAGGTGCAACATAGTCGCGTTTACCAGACGATTGTTGCTTTGCCGTATTTACAGAATTAATATTAGTACCTTCTGTCGATACTACATTAGGTTTTGGATAAGGCAAACTTGGAAAATTTGCCGCATATGTATTTTTATTATTTGGAGTAAAACCACCTTCATGTAGCAAAAAATCGCTGCTTGGATTGTATCGCTGGTCTTTACAGATACCTGAAAAGGGGTTTTAATTTGTAACTTCTTGTAACAAGATTGCTTTCTGCCCTTAATAGTAGATAATAATTAATACTTAAAGCTATTGTGTTGTTAGTGTAGTTTAATAGATTAATTACTGAAATTAAGTATGTGCCTGGATTGGTTCAATGAATAAATATATGTACATATTTTTACATATATGATCATATTCTTTAAAAGTACTATATGTTACCATGTATAGGACTTTTTGGATGTTTATTTGTTCTTAAAAATAATAATTTAAGGAATTAAATATAATTAACAATAAAAAAAAATGTAAGGCTTTATGACCTTTCCTCTTTACATAATCATAATGCCAAATTGAAACCGTGACATACAAAACTAAAGGCCAGTTGTTGCACAGGGGCACAAAGTGTGACTGTACACGCGACTGGTTGTAGGTTTGATCCCCACGCGAGGAAATTAAAAATTTATTTAAATTTATAGTTCCATTTCTTTGCTCGGTGTAGAGGCAAGGCGCGGCGTTGAGTTCCGCCACTCAGCACGCAATGCCTCCAGGATTCGGTGGAAAGTGGGGAACGGGTTGTCTTAACACTAGGTTCCGTCTGCCCAATCTGCTGAGTGAGGGATACAATGTGAGGATGAAAAACACGCACGCAACCCAACAACATGCTTTTGTCGAGGTTTTTGGTAAACAAACTGGGTAAAAAAATGTTTCATTTAATATTATTTTAACATTAGATGATAGGGACTAAGAATGTGAAGAGCGATATCTCAAATGCTTCAACATCCTTGACTTTTGACATCTTAATATTTATCATAAATATAATAATATAAATACTCACCTAATTGTACGTGACAACTCACCAATGTAAGAAATATAAAACAAAAACGACTTTCCATATTTTTATTTATACAATTTATTATCAAATACTAAGTACATCCGTGGAAATAATTAAATAAAAACAAAACTATTAAACAAAACCATAGTATGAGTTTAAAGCAGTATAACTGTTTATCATTTAATTGTGAAATAACTTGTGGTCGAGACAACCACGTATAAACTTGACGTATGTCTAACTAAACTAAAACAATGCATGACTAAGAAAAGTAGAACACTGCATCACAAGTTTTAGTTGGTTCGTTCGTACCTTTCTATTAAAATATGACTATGTGAAGATCAACACAAAAACAATGCGTTCAAAGTTAAAGTTGATTTTGGACTGTATTTTTTTAACATGCATTAAAACAAATGTAATAAATAATCAATATAAAAATCAAATCAAAAATAAAAATATCTGTTATATCATCTTTAACCAGTACATTACACATGAAAACCAAAAAGTTGTAACTAAATTATCTATATAAAGTATCTTTTAATTAACTTTGAACCACAAAATATACGGCATCATACTAACAATGTGTGCTGTAGGCTGTAGTGTAGTAAAATTAATTCATATAATTCTGAAAGGCGGGTATTTCTAATAATGACCCATACGTACCAAGTGAAGCAGTATTTCGTGCTCTGGCAACATTCAGTTATAGTATATTCATTTGGGCTTGAGACAAAATGTAAATAAACAAAACGAATGCTTCGACAAGCGTGTAAACATTATAAATATTAAACATTTACTCAGTGAACATTGCCAAAGCAGTAAATACTGTTACGCTAGATACGTTAAGATATTGATAAAGGAATACCATATAAATTACAGAGAAAATAACTAAGATAATTGTTATAGTGGTGGTTTGGACATGGTCAGAATATTGAGGCATCCTATTCTTTTATAATTGTTTATATACCAATCTTTAGAGCTCAATTATTGCGGTAGGCATTAAAATAACTGTATCATGTTGCTAATAATATTAACTGAACAGTTAATAAAATTTACGGTACTAATAATTTACTACTCGAAATAGCTGGACATCCCTATATTAGTATTTGTCTATGTTCATTTGTCACTTTTGAGCTTTGCCTTTAGCATTTAGCATTAGCAGCATAGCAGTTGCCAATTGCCATCGTTAAGTGTCAGTGTCATGACGAGATTCATATCATCTAAATTATCGCGGAAATATTTCAACCGGCAAAATTTTAAAACTTGAATATATATAATAAAATTTATCTGACTAATGAGCAAGAATGAATGCTATGAATATAATGAAATCAAATCTTTCGTATACTGAATTATATATCTATTTTTTTCTATGGATATGCGCGAATATATACTCTCTATTAAAGCTTTTCGAAGCACAAACAGGTAACTTTTTTAAGTTTAATGTTTATATTAGTAATTTTGTCACTTTTTATAATGAAATCTTATCTTTTTCTATACAGATATACTAGAAAGAGATGACAAATTATTGTTCTCATTTAATGATTTACAAAGAGGCTGGTATTTTATTGCAAGACTAAAAGATGTCTCAGATATTGAATGGAGTAGTTGGAAATATTTTTTTTATACCTCTTGGTATTTTATGATATGTCAATTTGTGATATCTGAAATTTTATACATAATATGCAGTTCCTTTTTAAAATATTGGTTAATATTATCTAGCACAATATTTGTCATTGTTTACATGGGATGTAAACAAATGTTAATAATTTTTGCTCAACCTGTGATGTATGCACTAATTTTATTATGTGGTGGAAGAAAATTAAGTATTTGGATTACAAGTATACTATTACTTTTAAGTTATAACTCTTTAAAATATAAGTATTATTTTTGGAACTTTTTGGATCACAAAGATATGCAAGATGAGGAAGTTTATCTCATATTATTTAGTGTAGCATGGATTGAACTACGGTGCATAAGTTATTCTTTAGACTTTATTGAGAAAAAGGATAATATTTTGAATTGGAATGATATTGTAAACTTATTCAGTTACATATTATATTTGCCGCTATTGTATACTGGACCAGTTATTCTTTATGAAGAATTTGAAAAAAGTTTTACAACTAAAAGAAAAAAAATAATCCCAAGATTAAAGAGATTTGTAGTAGACATGACATTTTTTCAGCTCTATACTTTTATATTGGATTTGACTTTTCACTATATTTATTTCTTTGCCATGCAAAATGACATGCAGGTATGTGTAAATTGTACTTTTAATAAGATGCAAAATAAAATAAACAAAATTAATATTGTATAATTGATTTTCAGTTAGTAAGAAAATTACCAACAGTAGCTTTATGTGGTGGAGGTCTGTGGATGGGATTGGAGTTCCATATGAAATATGTTGTTTCTTATGGAATTGCCGGAGCTTTTGCCAGACTTGATAATATGGAACCACCTCCAACACCAAGATGCATCGCTAGAATTCATGTTTATTCTCAAATGTGGAAGCATTTTGATGTTGGACTCTATAGATTTTTGGTGAAGTTAGTAATATTATTTTTTTAAATAATATCTACATTTATAAAAAAAACAAACTTGATTTAAGGCATCCTAGAGTTAATTTTTTTATAATTCTAATTAATGTTTGTTATTATTCACTTCTTTTACATTTAGAAGCTAAATTGAAATATTTACTTTTCAGGTACATTTACAAGCCAGGATACACTATATTGGGTCAATATTGTAAATTACCAAAGATCTCATATAAACTGTTGGCATCACTTGCAACTTTTTTATTTGTTTTTGTATGGCATGGAACTGTGTGGCACATTCTTGTGTGGTCCTTGCTAAACTACTCAGGTATTACATTAGAATATATTGGCAATGCTCTTTCTAAATGTGATATGTATACTAAGTTTAGAATAAATATTCTAAGAACTGAGGCTATGGAGACGAGATTTATTGCTTTTTTGTGCTCACCTCTGTTAGCATTGTCTGCTATTTCTAATTTTTATTTATTCGGTGGTAGTGATGTTGGTAATTTGTTTTTTGAAAGCTTCACACAACCATCACTTTTAAATTCTTTAATATTGATAGGATCTTTATATTGCTGCTGCCATGTGTCTATGGCTTTAGAGCAAGTACCTGCAAGAGGTGGTTAGAACAAATTTAAAAATATTTTTTATATTTTTTTGTATTAAATATTGTATTATCAAATATTTTTTCTTGATTTTTTATCATTGAGACAGAGAGTAAACCATTTTTCTAATTTTAAAATGCATATTTATAAATTGCAAAACAATTAAAGGAACTGCAAATTTTAGTTTTGTTTCTTTGACAAAGCTCAATCTATAATGACCAATTATTCTAAATTATATCATCAATTATTCTGAAGTTATTAGAGCACCATCACAAAAATGTTTAAATTATTAATTTCTCTTTTGGATAGTGGAGATCACTAATAAAACATAGTCAGAGACAAATAAAAGGAGTTGCAAAAATTGTGTGAATTCACAATTTCAATATAATAAAACTGATACCAAGCATACCAAGCTTAAATTATAAGTTTTTATACTAGTTCAGTTTTTAATTTATGGCATTTTGAACTTCTTTACAACAAGTATTTTTTTTATAATAAGTTGACACTAAAAATTCTGTTTTAATTTTTGAGCGATAGCGATATGTTTTTTTTATACTCTTTTTGTCACAGTAAATATTAAAAAGCACCTTATTAAATATTTGTTTAATAAAAACGTATATTTTACATTTCAAATCAATCAAATTGACACTAATTGGTATGTATTAGATCCTTTGAGGAGTAAATAGGAATGTATGTGCATGGCTTCTATTAGATCATTTGGGTCACCAGCAATAGCAGCTGATTTGTGTATTTGTATTAACTCTTGTCTTGTAAATATATCTTTGCCTAATTGATGAGATCGTCGGCTCAATAGATCTAAAAATCGTTTTACCTATAGACAAAAATAGTTATTAACAATAGTATAATTATAAAATAAAACTTAAAATTATATTTTGAATAAGTTCATTTTTTTAGCTTTACGCATTTTCCCGCAGAACATGGTATATAGAAGATATCGCTGTCTTATCATAACACAGAAATTAAAATAAATATTATCACTCCTCTTGAGGTCGAATCCACGACCATCATATTCACAATTTTAACAAAAATTAATATACACGTCAACTATTTACTAACAAAAACTATAATAAACTTACTAACAAATTATTTAATAATATTTTATGTAGCGATACGTAGGGGTTTGATTCCCACTCGAGGAAGTGAAATATGTCATATTTTTAGTTCTTCGCTCTGGTGTCGAGGCAATGCGCGGTGTTGAATTCCGCCACTCAACACGCAATGCCTTTAGAATTCGGTGAAAAAATTGTCTTAACACTAGGCCTCCTAGGCCGCCCTCTGCCTACCCTGCTACATGCGGGATACAACATGAAGCTGGATTTTTTTTTAAATACAATACCTTGTTCCTGGAACTGACACCGGATCCGTTGATAGAGCGTGATAGTTCAATATTGCCAAATTCATCGCTGAATGTATCCATAAGACTGTGTTTCATGAGGCTGATGACGTCATTCGCATCCTGAGCTGAGGCCTCCTCTCTTAAATCCACCCTTGCTCTAGCCTATGATACAATAAATATAAATAATAATATATAATAATTAAGATGTCTGAAATATTTAATATTTTCATTTCCTCGTTCTGGTAACAATGTAAATCGCCATTCAATGTGCACGGACATGAAATAGCATGCAGGATGCAGCGTATAAACAAAATTGTATAAAAAAATGTAGTGTCAAATAACGACTTTTTTTTTCTACTTAAATAGATTAAAGAGTGTGATTTCCCACTAATAGTGATAGGCATTCCTAACACTTATATAAAAACTGTAACATAAATAAATCTTTGAACATTGAATATTTCACTATTTTTGAATGAATGTGACTAAATAAAAACTAATATATGAGAAAAAAGTTATGAGCATTTTGTAAGTCGCATAAATATGTAATTTTTTTATAACAATGCATTTGAAATCCTTAGTGGGTAATAGCCATATGTTTACATAGATTATAGCTCCGCATGAGTTTGCATCCAATTTAACTAAAAATATAGAAAACATTGGACTATATTAAAAGCAAACTACTACGCTTCGCTTCGAAATTAGAAAATATTCGACGATGTGATGTCAGTGTGCCGGGTAAATAGACAACTCATATTGGTAATGAATGACCTATGAAGAAATGTTGCGTTAACCTGTTTTGTATATTTAAAAATACAGATAAAAAAAGTTAAATTTTTGTTATTTTGTAAAATAAGCCTAGATTTTTGCGTATTCACCTGTGTAAGTCTTATACACGCTTCCAGTTGCCTTGTAGTGATAGGAGTGCCTTCATTTGATATCCCCTGATGCTGATTACGTAGTTCTAAGTAGAAATCCTGTAAGATATTCGCAGCTTCCGTACTTAATTTGGGATGAACATATCTTCTCGCATATGCAATATATTTGCGTAGTAGAACCAATGGTAATGTGTCAATGACCTCGCCGGGCTTCAGTCGCAATCTTTTGCTTTAACAAAATTTAGATAAGTTAGTACGGTTTATTCTAAAAGATGTAGAAAAATTGAGATGTTGAGTGGCGAGACTAAACACCGTGCTTGCCTCGTTGCTAGACGGAGAACCCTTAAAGTTGTCGCATTTACTGTCGCACGCTTGGGTCACTGCGCCATGACTGAAGCCAAAGGCTTTCATCTTGATGGCTTTGTTAATTGACAAAATTGCCATGTATACCTAATTGTAAAAAAGAAATGCTTCCACAACGTGTCAGTGTTTGGTGTGGATTTTGGGCGAGGCATAATTGGATCATACTTTTTGAAATAGAGCTTAAAGAAACTTTGAAAATCAGGTTGGTCAAGCAGTGGTTGTTACTGGTGGACATGAAAACACAGTTTTTTCTGCCGGAAAAATATGTGGTTTCAACAAACACGTGCCATATAGCCCGAAACAATTCATTTGAAATCATAGGTCTATGTCAAGAAGTCCACAACCACCCTCGCATTAAGTAAGAGAAAGACTCAAGACTCAAAACTGTGTTTTATATCTATATCTTGCAAAAATTTTAGAACGTCATTTATAACAGCGTTTATTTTACAAAGCAAACTTTTTTTTCTATTTTTTATGATCTTACATTAATTAAATGTAACATTATAAAAAATATATAACATTTATTTTCATATCACTTATGATTTCAACTTATACAAATGCAGTTATAATTTTTTTATAGTGTTATTCATCTTATAGTAATTGTAGTTAAATTATATGTACATATATTATTATACAAATTTAAAAATGTTATTGCTTACCTTAAAGACGCATCATTATCAGTTTGGCTTGATTGTATATTTATATTTGCATTACTCATAGTGTCATTTTCTTTTCGTTTCTTTGAACCAGAATGTAAAGCTAGAACGTGTTCTGACAGCATTGCGTCCACTTTCTAAAATATAAAAAATAATAAATATCAGCTTATGAACGATTTAAATAGTAAAATTAGTAGTAGTTAGAATGTGCCTGACTTCATGTAATAAAATGGTATCCTATGTATTAATTAAACTATAAGAAATAATAAAACAAACTTTGATAAAAGTAAATAATGCAAACCTCATCTGGTAAATCCAATAAAATAAACACTAAATCAAATCTTGATAGAAGGGCAGAATTCAGTTTTAAATTTTCAGCAACTGTTTTTGCTCTGAAATAATAAAAGTGTTATGTTTTAATAAACGTTTCCAGGAAAGAATTGACCATTACAGAGCATATTGATTTCTAATCAACTTAAAGAAATTGCAATTATACTGCAACGATAAGATAGTTATCGTTAAAAAAGCAAGCGCATTGACGCGACCTAACAATCATCCCTATAGACTGAGATCCAGAACACCCCAACCAATCTTATGGCTCAATTATCCTCCCAAACAGAAAGGAGATCAGAAAGGGCCCCACTTTCAAGTCTGTGAGTACGCATATTGTCTTAACTACATATTAAACCAATCTAAAAGAAACTAATAGTCCTGGCCCTGGGATCTTGGGTCTAGTTGGAACTAGTTATCAACATGGGGTTGATAACTAAACATACAGTATGGCTGATGTGTCATGGCTGCACCGAAGTTAGGCTTTCTGAACTCTTGCGTATTGTACATTTGAATGTACAGCCAACTTCAAAGCGGCGACGAGACACGAGTCGTAGACCGTAGTGCACCTGTTGTTTTCAGGGGCGACTAACCCCCGGTGACGCTGTAAAGACTATCCCAGGTCAACATCAGTATAGCCAAGTTGTAAAAAAAAACACCTGTTGTAAGAGCCGCTGGCAGGGTTGGCGGCGGCCAGCAGCGTGGCGCGCGCGGCCAGGCTGCACACCACGCCTCCCTTTGCCACGCTCACGCGCCGCTGCTCCATGGCCTCTAGTAGGCTGCTGTGATGTGCTGACATCTACAGTTGTACAAATTGTTTTTCTTTTTAACTTCACGTATATTGCAGGGTAGGCATAGGGAACCGAGTTAGGACTAAGAAAAATGGAGTATCAAAACATTAGGTTCATCTGTCCTACCTTTTTTGAGCTTTACTCCATACTGCAATGCATGTAGCGTGAAAGTGAAAAAAAATTAAAGTATTATTATAATTATTAATTTTAGAACAACAAAGCCCTTATTAATCATATGGTACTCAGAAACTATAGAGAGTACAGGAATGTATTTCTTCATAATTTAGCGTATTTTTTAAAATATACTTATTTGAAATATTGCCAACAAAAATTGAGTCAAGCTATTGTGTTTAACCCTCTCTAGAAAAAGGGAAACATTGAACAGAAGATGCATTTTTAATGATCAAAACGCCTACAATTACTAAGCCTATATAACCAAGTTAAATATTTCATGAAAATGCAATCTAAATTCATAAGCGGTAAGTAAAGTATACCTTATCAAGTTCATCGACGCAGCACACGCCCCTGTCGGCGAGCACGAGCGCGCCCGCCTCGAGCGCGAAGTCGCCGCCCGCCTCGCGTCCCAGCGCCACCGTCAGCCCGCCCGCCGACGCCGACGCGCCGCACACGTAGACTCCTCCACCACAAACACACGTTAATATACACACTCAAGGCAAGCAAGGTAGAAGTGGACATCGGAGATTTTTTAAGCTTTTGAGTTGATTCGAGATATTTTTACGGCAGAGAAGACAGTAGATAATCTGTGTAGTAAAATACATTCGTTGTGCTTGAATTTAATAAGACTCGTAAGTCAAGACAAACACCCTATTGACAAGCGTGATTGTGGACACTTGGCGAGCCTTACCAATCATGTAACTGTGACATAAGTATTATGTGTTGTCGGCGATAGTAAAACGCACAATATAGCGATTATGGATCAAAATTATATAAAAATAGATTTTGATAATAAAATTTTCTTTAACTTCACGCATCTTGAATAGTTAACAGGATAAGCACGCAGCATATAGTGTTAATAGATGTTATTCTACATTTTTCGCCTTATTATAAGAAATTACTTATGTGGTGAAAATGGAAATAGAATTCACACTTTTTTACATTTAATTTATAATTACAAAAATGTACTTTGTTTTGATAATAAAAGGCTATTGTTATTATATATGTATACATAATATATGCACCTCTAGGGGCAGCATGAGCAGCTGCTTGTAGTAACTGAGACTTGCCTAAACCAGGGTCACCAACTATTAAGACATGAGGATTTGGTCGAGTCCCATTTTCTGTTTCAGTCCCTTCAAATAAACCCAGTAAAAGACCTGCTTTTACTGCTTCATGTCCAAATATAGTTGGACACAAGGAATGGACTAGAAGTCTGTATACATTTTCAGATGCGTGGATTTCCTGTAAAAGAATATATTTGTTGTAGTCAAAGGGTACCTGGAAACCTAGTGTTAAAACACTACATTCCCATTATGACACTTCCACTTCCCATTTTCTGCAGAATTCGAGTAGGTATCCAAGCCACAACCGCCGAATTACAGTCACATCCTTGTGGTCCTGCGCCACAATGGCCTCATACTGAGGTATTATATTTAGTAATTCTTATTTTTTGTGTCTTGATAATAGATTATTTGTGTCTTGTTATACAGGAAGGTACAAAGTATATCTTACCTGTATAGCATAATAATCTTTTAATGTGAATGATAAAGTTGGGTTACTAAGATTTCTTTGACTGTGTATAGAGACAGCTTCTACATAGAGTTGTAATAGTCTAGCTGCTCTGCGTCCATTTTCACCGCCTTTACTTTCACCGCGTACCTTTAAAAAATCATATACCGCATAAGTCAACTTAAGTTTTCAAACTTAGTGGTAATTTTTTTTAAACACACATCGGAATAAGCGGAGGGAACCTAGTGTTAAAATTCTCAGTTTCCACAAGTATAATTTCCACAAGTGGGATCAAACCCGCAACCGTTGCGTTACAATCACATCCTTGTGCCCCTGCATCACAACTGGCCTTACCTATTGATTGTTTTTGCTAAACTCATGTAATAATTAAAAATTCCACTTTTTAACTTAATAAAAAAAACTGTGTGTTGTCTACAAAAATTGAAAAATAATTATTATTTTTCATTTACTTTAATTTCCCTGATGTCCAAGTGGGGGCAATATCTACTGTGTGGCTACAGTAACCCACAATCATTGTGTTTACAGTCACATAAGTCATTAACTGTAAACATATGACAGGCTTTATTTTAAAATTTCATTACAATATAACTTATGTTGTTAATTTGAAGCTATTGTTTTCATGTCAGGCTTTCAAACATACTTGCCCTTAAAATTTATATATTAGCTCTATATAATAATCACCTGTACTATGCCAGTGACTGAAAGTACATCACCAGGACAAGCATTCCCTACTAGATCACCCTGTAGTTCAATTTCAACTGTTCTAGGTATTGTTCCAGATATGCTCTATAATAAAAATAATAATTAAGGTATATTTCAAAATATTTTACTGTTTTCAAACTTAATATTAAATCACACTTGTAGTAGTGTAGGTAGGGTGAAACCAGAGTTAAGACACTCTGTTCTCCATGCACTGTCCTGTGTTCAAATCATTGCATGTCAAGTGGCAGAACTCACTGCACTTTGTCTTGTTACCAAAACCCCCTGAAGGGATATTAAACTATTTAACTTAACATAGCCATTGTGTTTTCAGCCACACAATGAATATTTTTTTGCATAGCAACAGCGTTAAAATAATAAATGAACATGTTTTATATTCACATTTTTTTTATTAAGTTTATATTACAAAAAAATAACCTGCGACTGAATCTCTTGAATTTTGGCTACTTGCCAGTCTACAGTGTTTGTAAATGGTGAAGACTGCAGAGGTTCAAATTTATGTCCACCTTTGCAACTTTGACAGATGTTTGGGGCTGGAATAAATTCAAACCTTAATTTAAATATAGACAATACTAAGCATATGTATAATTCTTAGTGGCATATATTGATATAAGCATTTAATAAGTATACAAATACCTGTAAAAACTCCCTGTGGTTGCATCACTGCCTGAATGTTATGACAACTAGAACATTCAAATGCCATAGAACTACAAATTAAGCCAATACTACCAACTCTTATCACAGTACCTTTGATAGTCACTAGTTTTCCTAAAAGTAATTAAATGTATAGCAATAGGAAACCTCCAATATATTACATATTAATTAATAAATATATAATAATTAGTAGCAAAAAACACATACCAAAATAATTAACTTTAAGGTTTGCTATTGGTATAACAGGTTCATGGTTTAGTATTCTAACTTTGATACGAGATTCACATTTTAGAGTCTGCAAAATTTGTAGTCCAATCAATAAAAATATTTATTATTTGAGCTGTATTAAACATATATTATATGAGTTTTAATTAAGTCACCTCATGTAAACAAAACTCTAGAATTCTTAATGTTACATCTGGTTTCTCAAATAAATCATTTTGAAATGTTGACCATTTATTTTTAAATTCTTCATTGTTTAATAAATTCTGCATATCCAATGACACACTTCGAGTTTGGTCTATTTTTTCCAAATCGAAGGAGCTTCTGTTTTGTTCAATATAGTTTTGAAAGCATTTGATATTTTCTAAGATGTCAGAATTGGATGATTGCTCTGAAAATAAAGATTTAATAAATTTAAAAATGAAGATTATTTTCTGAAACGTATACATTTTCTTTTTTGTATATTATTAATAAAGATTAGTTTTTTTTTTAAATTAATACCTTCAGAAGGAAAGTATAGCTTCCACACATTCTTGTCAGAGTGAATTGGTATAACAATTGGTAGTTGATTAGCCGGAGCTCTTGAAGATCTTGAGGTATTTGACGCCAACAAGGACGATGATGAATTATTAATACTACTGCTATCTGACGAATTGTTTGGTTTATTTGTTTTCCTATACCAATTGTTTCTGTAACGACCTTTCCAATTGCGACGCATTTTTTGTTTACTTAAATATAATTTTACTTCTTAATAACAATTATAAATTTGGCGCGTTTATATTTTAACCTTAAGTATACTTTTCGAATCGAAATTCGAAATTAATTATTAAGTTGTCAGCCGCGACTTGCGAACTTATGAGCACAGAACACATTTACTCATGAGTTGCTTATGAGTTATGTGTGTTGTGACATTTGAGGAAAATAAAAATAAATAATCGAGATGCCGACTTGCCGAATGAAGGTTGGATCGGCAGATCGACTCAAAAATTATTGATATTTGATATCGGTGCCTACTAAGTCGATTCTTTAAAATAGGTGCGGTACGGTATAATATTATTCCTGCTCGCCAAATTCTTAAAATTCTCGTAATAACTTTAGTATTTTATCTACTATTGTTGAAATTATAAGATTTTATAATGATTATGTACAAGAATTATTTTGTTTTTTTGATCATGATTAAGTAATTTTTAATAATGTTAACACAATAACAGTTGTTGTTAAAGATGCGCCGAATAGTGGTTTCACCGAATAACCGAATACCGAATACGGTTTACAAAGTGTACCGAATTGGATATTCAGCCGAATTATTTGGTTTATCATTTCTTCGTGATTTTGCTGCGTAAATAGGTTTTAACATGTAGGCTACCTGTCGTCGCTGGACAGGAGAATCCAAAACGAATATTCGGCGTATCTCTAATTGTTGATATCTATATATATGTTTTTTTTTTCATATTATAAGTATAAATAAATAAAAAAACGGCTTAATTTACATACATTTTTCACAAGTTGAGTCGCTGAATCTTCCCAGTAAGTAATCGAAGATAGTTGTGTTGGGAAAGACTCGCTTCTCCGTTTTAAGCTTCAAAAATAAATAAATAAGTACAACAGAAAACAAAAAAAGCTTGTATACCTATAACTGACAAAGAATGGACTAGCAAAGAGTATAAATACTAAAGGGGCCATAAATAAATGTGAAAATATGTATAAGATGTAAAAATATATTTTTTTAAATATTTTTCCTTTTCGGTATAATATACAATAACCCTTTACATTTTAAAAATGATTATTTGAAATTTTAAACTTCGAATTATTTATTGTCAAATTTGATGTTATTAAAATTTATCTGACATCATTATATTCTATTAAGCTCTTGTATTTTATGAAGATAAAAGAATTAAAAGTTTTTTTAATTTAATATTTTAGCAATGTCGGAGGAAGCGGGTGAAAAAGTCCCGGAAGAACATGTAGACAATGTACCAGAAGTACCAGAAGTACCAGAAGAAGACGTAGATATAGATCATGATGAAGATCTAAAACATACATCGGTAAAAATAGACGAATCCATGTTCGGAGCATCAAGAAAGCAATCTATGTATCCTGCCGGACAAGCATCTTCTGCTAACGTTCTTGAAATAGATAGAACAGCTTTGGAAGAAATTCTTGATGTCTCCTCGCGACTAAAAGATATTCAGAAAAAAAGTAAAGTGTCTATGAGCACTTTGAATTTAGCACATGAATCCTACAAGGATAAACAAGTAAATAAAGCAATTAATTAAAACAAAGTGTTTAATTTTACTTCCTTAATGTAACGAACGTAAGATATATATATTTTTTATCATTTTAAGGCTAAAGCGAAAGAAGCTCGAAGCAGTCGAGCCGCAGGATTAAAATCACAAAGCAGGTTTTTATTGGAAAATGCAGCTGCGGTATTAAACAAATCCGTAGACTATGTCTTGGTATTTTTTTTTAAATATAATTTATTTTTAAACGATTATAAGTAACAATTTCTTTAAAATTTTACATTATTACAGGACGGTGTATATGATGCAGACATTCATATTGATGTTTTAGACATTGCATTAATTGAAGGTGGCAGGAACTGTTTTGTTCTTTGCGATGCTTTTTTACCACCACTTAAAATGGGTAATTTTATCCCCAACTTAATTATTTACTGATGACATTTATCCGTGCTGGAATCATTTGAAATTAGTTGATAATGTATTTATTTTGTAATAGAATCTGGTCGCTTCGTTCCGAACCAAAAGGGGAAGATGGAAAGAACTTATATATCAGATGCAGCCACTATAGGGACGGAAGGAATGTGTGTTGCTTTTTATAGGATAAAAAATAAAGCTATTGATATGAAAACCGTCGCAGATGTAAGATTTTTCATTAGTATTTTATATATAAAGCCAGAATATTATATATTTATGTATATTTAATAAAGAAAATTTTCGTATTAATTAAATTTTAATTTTAGGACTTTTACTTGGTAATTTTTGATATGAACCAAGAAACTGAAAATGTAGTTTCTGGCATATTTAAAACAATGAAGCGTGTATACATTCCTGCAGTAGAAGCTTGTCAAGCTTGGGGAGACCTAAATCCTCCTAATCCAAACAGTAAAGACATCATTAAGTCCTATATATCGAAGATAATGTTATTTATTGATTACTTGGCCAGTGAGTTATATTTATTTTTATATATTCATTACAAAAGTAATATTTGCTACTAAACGATGACATCTTGTATCAGAAACTAAAATGGACCTGGACTGTTGTACGAAGTTTAAAATAAACTTGATACTCTATGAAGAGGAGTTAGCTGACCAAGAAAAAATGAAATTGGCAATAACAAAAACTCACGTATTAGAAGAGATTTGTTCATTCGTGAAGCAGTGGGTGAAACAAATAATGATGGTAAAAAAGTTTGCTTACAATAAAATAAAATATATTATTATATTTGGAGGATTGCGAAAAAAATATTGACTAATAAATGTACATTCTTTGTACACACAGTATCATAGTACCGGCAAGACGGCATCTTACTATAAACGCGATGGTTTTGGAAAGATTATTATTTTTCTACCTGTAATAAAAGAAACCATGATGTGCTCTGCTTTTTGTATTGCAGTTAATTTTTTTAATGTTTACTAGGTTTTAGTACAAAGTCAGCAGTTGCGTAGAGAACCATCAAATATCGGGCCGTTGGCTGAATTGGATCACTGGCGTCGTCAGCTCACTTCTTTTACTTCAATCATAGAACATATTAAAAGCGATCCTTGTCAAATGTATATACATACGCTTATTCGTGCGAAATCTAAGCTATTAAAGGTAAGCGGGTATCAGATTGTTGTGAGTTTGTTACTTGGGGAAATGGATTTTTCTCAATTCTTTGCTTTGGGATCAAGACAAGGGGCTGGGTTGAGTTCTGCCTCAACACGCAATCTCTAGAAAATTAGTTGGAATGTGTCTCCATAGAGTGTAAACAATTACGTTCTCTCTGCCTTTATGGCGGAAAGCTAAAACAAGATTGTAAAAAAATATTCATATTGTTAATATTTATATTGTTATAAAAAATATTTTTATTCTTGATATTTAATGTATAATTTAAATATCTTTATGGTAACGTCATTAAGCCGGTATTATTTCAGAAATGGGCCCTAATTGATAATCAAGTAACGGATTATTATAACGAGGCTTATGATAATGTGAAATATTTGTATGCTTTAGAGAAATATTGTGAACCTCTCTACAGGTAAAACCTTTCCCATTCAAATGATATTGGTTAAGTTTATTGTTTTCGTTCTTCTTTTATTCAATTGTCTCAATTTTATCAGTATACCTCTTCTTTATGTTTTTTAAAAAAATATCATGCGAATTTTTATACATTTCTAAATATTTTTAGCAATAAATTAAATTATATGAAACTTCAAGCAATTTTAAGAAGCGGCCATTATTTTTAACCAAATCTTATATTCGTAGATGTGATCCTCTAACAATGCAACAGTATATTCCGGGTTTGTTGTATACAGTTCGAATGGTTTACGCAACCTCGCGGTATTATAACACAACTAAGCAGATATCGACGCTGTTAGTTAAAGTAACTAATCAAATTTTGAACATGTGTATGGATTACTTAACAAAAGGCGGTAAAAAGACTATTTGGAATCAAGATAAGCTCAATTTTAATAAAAAAGCTAAGGTACATACATAGAGCTAAATAGTCATCAATATATTACTGTTAAATAATCATTAAGATAATCCGTTACTTTTCTATTTAAAATATAAAATATTTTATTAAAAGATGTTAAATAATTGCCTCGTAAAATATTATATATTCGTTATTTTTGCAATTATAATATTTTTTTATTATGATAAATGTGGTAGTACTTGTCCAATTATAATATATCCCTCATTTTTTAGTTATGCTTGAACCTGTACAGCTTTTACCGTGAATGTTACAATGAAACTCAACTCGAGATGATGGAGGCTTCAGATGAACGTCCTTTCGATTGTTCGGAAATGTACATATTTGGAAAATTCGAGACCTTCCGTAAACGCTTGTTAAAGGTTTTATATACTTTTCACGTAATAATATGTATAAAAAAACATTTAATAATATTTATTTATATTGGAATGTTTAGCATGTACCAGGTACCTCATTAAAAAAATATATATGTATAATCATTTATGTTTATTAATATATAATTGAACTAATAAAAGATATTTTTTCCTTTCCGTATAAGACGTAAACAAAACAAATCGTTACCGTTATTTTTCTGTAAAAAAACTAACTTTTCCATGTTTATGTAAATTACGACTAATTTTATTGTTAATACGTAACCTTTACAGATTGTAGATTTGTTTAAAACTTATATAAGGTATTATGTTTTGAACAAAACAACTCTTGAAGGTATTGAAGAATATGCTGTGAATTTCAATAAATTGTTTAAAACTATATCCAGTAAAACTTACGATGCACTAGATCACAGGTACATACTTTTTAAATTATGCATGTACTATGTATAATGTTATGTATAAATCTAATTTAGTGGAAAATTATAATGTTCGTTTTATCAAGTATTTTTTAAGTATTAGTACTCCACCTCATTCTCCACTTTCCGCTTAATTTGAGATATTGCGTGTTGAGTAGGGGAAGTCAGCGTTAAGCTTCATCTTGCCAGAACGAGGAAATGATTAATTCCTTCGAATCGATATCGATATCGAGCTATAATATATAATTTTATATTTATATCGTTTTATAGGCGACCAGATTTTGATAAAGACTATAAGTCATACAAAGACGCTGTTGCCGCACAAGAACTGTTGCTAGAGAATTTTATGATTTCGGTTAATATTATTTTATGCAATTTTATAAGTATTAAAATTTTAATAAAAGTTATAGTAAAATCATACAATAAGTTCTAACTCAAGTTCGTTTTTGCTTATTTATAGAGCGTTAATAAATGTCCTACTACTGAGATATCGTTGCATTTGCTAGAAAGATTCAAAAAGCTCAAGCTGGAATGTTTGTATCTAGAAGATCAATATTATGACCTGATCAGCAAATATACTGGTGAAATTGAGTCTATTCGCGATAGGTGTGTCTTATTTGTTATTTATTATGGAAAAATATTTAAAATGAAACATATTAATTAATGGTTTTATTTAAAAAAAAGCTTGAAAAGTCACGCTTGAAATATTATTTTTATTCCTGTAATTTCAATTTGTTTTGCAACATAAATGTTGTCGCCGATAATTAATTGTTTATTCACATGAAATATATGTACCTCTAGATATAATGAGGAAAGAGAGAATCCAGATTTGCCAAGGAACATGCCGCCAGTGTCTGGTAGAGTAATGTGGATCCGTTTCTATGATAAAAACATTAAGAATCCAATGAAAGAATTCGTAAAGCACCATGAAGTTATCACACATATGGTGAGCATTTATATAATAGACAAAATAAAGTAGGAATGGAAAGAACATCGAGTTAAGAAATTAATGAATTCGATGTATTTCAATGTATTTTTTACGTAGTGTACCTACTATCTTTTGCAGCAAGGCAGACAGAAGGGAGTGTTAAGACACTTCGTTCTCCACGTACCGTCCAATTTTAGAGACATGAAGGAAATGAAGGTATCGGTTTAGCTAGTTACCACAGTTTGGAAATGGAAATAATTCATTCTTCCCGAGTGGAAGTTGAACACATAGTCGTCGTCGCATTCTCTATTTTCATCCACATATCATGCTTTAAACGGTATTTCTCAAATTATTTTAAATGCCAATTTTCGTATAGGAGAAACAGTAATTTATTCACTTATACAATTTATAATTAATTATTATTATATATATAATTAATTATTATTTAATCATTGTATACTTTAGAACACACAGAGATGTATAAAGCTTTACAACGTCATGTACATAGTGTTCACGGAATTCGAGCTTATTTATCATAAAGCGTGGACGGAAAATGTAGGACAGGTATCTATTACTACGCTTAAGTATT
Organism: Heliconius cydno galanthus; assembly: GCA_036379175.1. NCBI lineage: Eukaryota > Metazoa > Arthropoda > Insecta > Lepidoptera > Nymphalidae > Heliconius > Heliconius cydno. Next base: position 40,763 of record JAKRZM010000631.1, on the reverse strand, counting down.
TTTAATTGGTAATCACTAAATAGATTCGGGATATGTTTATTATGTACGTAACTTTAAACTACAAGAATTATTTAAAGTAATTTATTAAATAAACGATATTGTCTAATTTGCCAGAATATATTTGAATTATTAATTATTAAAAGAGTTTTTTAATTGATTCTATAGGTGAGACTGGGTCTAGTATCACCACTGCTAATACGACATCCAGTTAACAATAAATTTATTGTCAACTTCAACGTGTACATACCAGAATGCATAAGAGAAGTGGAATATATGTGGCAGTTGGGTCTTTGTTAGTAAAACAATTTTACATCAGTATTATAATGTATTAAAGTAAAACATGTTATAGATATATCTAAGAGTAATAAATTGTTGCAAATTATGCTATACTATATGTACTTACATAGATTATAACTAAAACTACATAAAAACAGCACAGCACAGCAGCAAAAGCAGCTTTGAATTTTTGTGTGCATACTTTTGTTCTCCATTTTCCTTAATATTTTCGAGGCATAGTATGTAGAGATATTGGTGAGTTTCAATGCTGCGCTTAGAGGGAGCCGCGCTTCTTTGGGGGAGGGGGGTAAAGAAATAAATAAATATAAAATTAATAAGATCATTCGGCTGAGAAGCGATCGCATCCACAACCATCGGGTTTACAGTCCGACGCTGCCTCACTATGCCATGAAAGCCTCGTACGAATAAAATAAAATAACAAATAATATAATTCTTCTATCGAATCTATTATAGATGTCCCTGACACAGCTCAAGTAGTGGCCTTTTGCAAGGAGAAAATCTTCGCAGATTATGAACGCATTAAATTTCTGGTTGAGCGCAACAATCAAATCAGAAAGTAAACTATGTTTTTTTCTTCATATTTTAATATAGACTTTAGAAACAAAATAATTTTATATTAAGCTTTAATTGATGCAGAACATTGGTAACTACTCTCAAAATACTGTAGATACTGTAGCGGACCATTATCATAGAAAAGATGAAAAAATTTTTTTTTAAAACTGAAAAAAGAAATCATAGTTATGTAATTATTTAATACTAGCGGACGCGCGCAGCTTTGCTTGTTTATTTAGGACTGAATTCTAATAAACCATGAAACACGTGTCCAATGATATATTTTTAAGAGTCTAAGTTTCAATTTTTATAAAAATAGGTGCCGATTTAATTTTTTTTCCATACAAACTTTCAACCCCTATTTCTCCCCTTTAGGGTTAAAATTTTTCAAAATCCCTTCTTAGTGGATGTCCAGATAACGAAAGTAAACATCTGTCCAAATTTCACGTTTCTACGCACAGCGGTTACGGCTGTGCGTGCGTCTTACCTCAGTCAGTGAGGACAAGTCCTTTTATATATATAGATAGTATATATTTAGTGAATCTAATGCGGTAACTTTTACACTATGAGGTTAATTTTATTTTATATTGTGGTTTTAATATCAGCGTAAATATTTAAAACAGGAGCATGCCCAAGTTGTACTTGCCATTATTGCGTGCACAACTTGTAAAACTGGATAGTGCTTTTCAACCCGGATTGTCCATCATCACGTGGACTTCCTTAGAAATACCAGCCTATTGTGATAACATCGAGCGAGTTTTAGATGAAGTGGATCTGTTTGTTAAAGAGGTTTTCGCTTTTATACTACATTTTTTTCTTCATTATACCATTAATACCTTTGTAGTACATTCAAGAAATGAGTTGTGACATTCATGTGACATTCAATTCTTTTTCATAGGTTGTGGACATAAAAGAAGCTCGTATTGATGCCATACTAAAATCTATATCAAAAACTTTATTAGTTTACTTGCCAAAGTTAGCGGTTGATCCAGCCAATTTCTATGAAGAAAATCTGATAAGACGTGATGAAATAGGTAATACAAGTAAAATTACAATTTCTAGTTTTAAATTATTATAAAAATATATATTAAATATAAAATTGGGTTTCAGCGAATGATATACAGCAAAAATCGTGGAACGCTGAAGTAGCAGTCATAGAACTAATTAATAAATTTCTAGACAGCGTTCCTTCACAACAAATACGTGACTTAAAAGATAACTGGTACATAATATTTATTTATAACATTATGTGATACTTTTCACTATATTGATATCATTATATATTTTATATTTTTCTAATTTGAAGGCTTGACATTGATAAAGCTTTAAAACAAGTGACATCCGCAACTAGAGTTTTCCCTGAAGATGCTGGTAAATTATTATTATTATTATTAATTTTACATTAATATTAAATAATTGTAATTATTATAAATTTTAAATAATATAATATGAATTTTTGTTATTGTACCTTTAGCTTTCCTGGAGATAGAGAATCCGGATAGATTTGAACCTATGCATGCGATTAACGAATGCAATGAACTCTTTGCATATTTTGCAACAAAGTGCTTGGAATCACTAATCAAGTGTACAAGAAATAGTCTGGACTTATTGAGAAAAAGAGCATCCGTGTCCAGGCAAGATTTTATTATTTGTTTAGATACTCTGCCAAATTTTATTTTCTCAGTATCTATATCTTTTTAAATTTTAATCTGAACCTAACTATATATACGATCATTATTATACATTTATTTACTTTTAAATTGTGTTACATTTTAAGAGCGCTTTTACATATAATTGAGACCTACCAAAATAATATAATGTTGTTAAATATACATTAGTTAGCTATATATGCTATAAGTTTGAAACTAGTAGAGCATATGTTCCTTAAAATAATAAAAAAGCTCTTGCGAGAAACCAACCTTTATATGGGTATATATCACGAGGCGTTACGCGTTAAGTGGCAAAATCGCAGTGGGTGGGTACTTTATTTTATTCAAATTTGAATGGGATTCGAATTCACAACTGCCAGGCAAGATTTGATTTCTTTTATTTATTTTTACGTTTTGATTTCTTAGTGTTTATAAAAAAGTTTAATATAATGTTTATGTAGTTTTCTGACAATGACTACTGATCCAGAAGAGCAAAAGAAATTGAAGCCGCTTATGTTAACTATGATGTATTTAGAAATACCTAAAATATCGATAAAGCCGTCGTTAGAGGAAATTCAGTCTGCATTTTCTCAGGTCAATCTGTTTATATATGCATTATATGAATAAAGAAAACAAAAATTTTACTAATATTATAAATGTGAAGGTTTAAGGCGATGTTTGTTCCACTTTTACACAAAAAAAACTGAATGAAATTAGATTTAATTTTACAGTAATATTTTATATCATTTGGCTATAAAACAATAAATTTAAGCGGACGAAGCCGCACGTGGATTGCCAGTATTTTTTATGAAGATGTTAAATGATTTTTTCATATTAAATGATGATTATATTGAAGGTTTCGTTAATTTTAGGTGGTGTTAAATTGTATAATGGACATACATAGAAATGTGTTCATGTGGGGCCAACAAGACTTAATCAAAAAGGAGAAGTTAAAAGGTCATTCGCTTATGGCTACGAGAAGCGTTAGTGGTAAGTTTGTTTAAGGGTTTTTTATAAACAACTTTAGAACCAAGTTAACGTAGTAATATTGAAATTGGAAAATATTTGATTAATTTTAATTAATTGGAAAATATTAAATTAATTTCAGTGGGATCTAGATCCGGTTCTAACATAGCAGGTATCAGAAACTACTTCCGCATGGTCTCCGAACACAAAGACATTGTCCGTGCAGTCATGGCCTTGCAGGGAATGATGTACATGTTCAAACCGGACATTCAGAAATTATTGAATGCACGTATTATAATTATAATATATAAAAAATGCATGCTTTACATATTTACTTAATGCTATCCTTTGACTGAGCTATTGGTATTATTTTACAAAATTATTACTTTAATATATTTTTTATTCAACATTTTATATTCCCAGGATTATACTAGATATTCTCACTTATGGGATGAAAATAGAGTTAAAATTGTGCAAGATTTCGTCGATACTAATCCCTTGAATGTTATAATCCGGGATATGTTTAAGCGGTATGAAAATCAAACGGAGGAGGTTTTGAATCTACCTGAGAGGCATATCATAGGATCCATTCAAATTGATATGGGTACCCAATATTAATGATTTTTAACTTAACGCAGTATCCCGCAGCAGAGTAGGCAGAGGAACCTAATGTTAAGATACTGCATTCCCCATTTTCTGCCAAATTCTGGAGGCATTGCTTGTTGAGTGGCGGAAATCAACGCCGCGGTTTGCCTCGACACCAGGGCGAAGATATGAATTAATTGAATTTTTGATTAAATATAAAGATTTAATACTACTTTTCCCTCTATATTAAATAGTCTCTTGAGTTTTCCGTAATAAGCGAAAATATAGGTGTGTAAATTTAAATTTTCCTTTCAGATAAAATCAAATTAGCTTTGCACATTGAATCAATTGAATGGAAGAGGATTTTGGGTAAATTACTTAGCCAAGCTTATAAAGAGAGAGTGTTGAAATTGATGCAATTTATCAAGGATAGAATGAAGACGATGAGCAAAAAGATTAAGGACTTGGACGATGTCAGAGTGGCAATGCTTTGCTTGGAGTTGATTCGAGAAGAGTTTATTGGGTTAGTATTTTTATAAGTAAAAAAATAATAATAAAATGATCTTTAATATTTTTATTTACAGAGTATACAGAATTACCAATGCATCTATCTACATACTGATAAATAGTACTATAACATATATTCATAACTTTTAGAATGGACATAGAATTGGATCTCATTGAAGAAAGCTATGCAACCTTTGCGTATTTTAACATAGATATATCTAAAGAAGATAATGACATGGTTTATGGCTTGCGATATGCTTTTCAGAACATGTTGATGACCGTTAGTATCTAAAATATTATTTTATTAATTATCATTACATTTCATCCATCAGCCTTTTAAGGTCCACTGCTGGACATAGGCCTCCCCCAATGCTGGCCACTCCGTCCGGTCCTGCGCCCTAAAACATACTAAATACCATGGGTATATTAATATTCATTTTAGATACAAGTATATTTGTATAAAAAAATCTTTATTAACTATTTGAGGCGTTATATTGTAATGGATAAAATACCAAAGAACTTGTAATTCAGGCTCAGCAAGTTCAACAACGAATAGTAGAAATGCAAGGCCCTCTACAAACGGAATTGAGTGATGGCGTTAAAGCTTTCAATACGGATGTGTTGAAATTTGATAGCGACTATGAACGTTTTGGCCCTATGACGCCTGGACTCACGGCTAGAGAAGCTAGTGACAGGTAATTAATTAATTAGCTTCACGCTGTACCCCGCACACAGAAGGGTAGGCAGAGGGAACCTCGAGGGAACCCGCCATTCCCCACTTTCCAACGAATTCTAGAGACATTGCGTGTTAAGTTGCGGAACCCAACGCCGCGCTGTGCCTCGACACCAGAGCGAAGATTTGAATTATGATAATTTCTTTATTTGGTAAAAAGTCGAAGCGCGGCCGAAAACTCAAAATTTGATCGAAATGTCAAGAACGCAGCATTGCAGGTAGTTAGACAAAGGGAATCTAAGTGATCTTATAAGGGTTCCTTTTTTCCTAAGTACGGGGACCCTAAAAATAAACAAAATCCACAAAAAAAATGTTTTAATATTTAATGTTATTATTTTTAGAGTAATAATGTTTCAAGCAAGATTTGATGAACTTTGGCGAAGATTTGAAATGTATTCTAACGGGGAAAAATTATTTGGAATGGAAGTAAAAGATTATCCTATTTTACATCAAAAGAAGAAGGAATTTAATCTCCTCAGCAAACTGTAAAACAACACTTCCATATAACAATTTACTATTTTTATGTAAAATTTAAATTAAAATTTTAGATAGCAGCTTCACTCTTTATTCCGCAAACGCGGTGTAGGCAGAGGGAATCTGCTTGAGACACTCCGCTTTCCACTTTCTCGTATAACTCATCGGCTTTGCTTACCAGACCAAGGGATGAAGTTAATATATATTCAAATCCCCCAAGTGGGTATAGAACTTACAACCATGGCATTTCGAGTTACAGGCGACTTCAATTTATGTACATATTTAGTAGCTATTTAATACTACTAATAAATAAATTTTAATTTTATTAATTTTAATTTTAAATTTTAATTATTTAATAAATAAATATTTATTAAATAATTGTCTAGTATTTAAACTAATTAGAAAAATTCTAAACTTTTGTCTTAAATTGTAACAGGTATAGCTTATACTTGTCGGTGATGAATTCTATTGATGGTTATTTTGAAACACCCTGGGTGGCGATAGATATTGAACAAATTGTCTCACAGTTGGCTGAATTTGATTTGAGGTATAGAAATGCAAGTTATAGCAAATATTAACGCACGCTCGTGTTAGTGCAGTCAAAATAAATGTTACGAGGTGAATTTTGGTAGACCGTGGGCACATGTTGGCTCGAAAAGTTATTTAAGGTCGCCATAATAATTATTTTTTGGATTTCTCTCAACCGTATAATAAATAAATCATATAAAATATACGATACGAATACACTGCAATGTGAGTAGAGTGTGCAATAAATTTTTTCGAGTTGGCATATATATTTTTTCAGATTTCATTTTATTTTAATAACATGTAATCTCTCACTAATATGTAAACGTTAAAAGTCACTTTTTTTTATAAAAATTGAGTATGATTACGTTATTTTAATTAAATATTTATTTCAAGAATTTTCAACCTTCATTTCATTAAATAATATCTACATTAATATATTTTTTTATCGATGAAATCACTATTTTTTAAATCGCAGATGTCGTAAATTACCTCGCGGAATGAAGGATTGGCCCGCTTTTATTGATTTGAAAAGTAAGATTGATGATTTCAATGAAACATGTCCATTACTCGAATTGATGGCCGATAAGTCTATGAAAGATCGTCACTGGAAGAGATTGGAAAAACTAATGGGTAAGTTTATTATTTTAATATAACTGTTATTTGGAATAATTTAGAACATGTGTTCTATAATTGTAATAAAATATTTAACTTAATTATTTACTCCGTCGTGGCGCAGGGGCACAAGAACTCAACTGTAAATATTTTCATTTGCTCCCTCTGGTAATGAGGTAAACTTGAGTTCCGATACTCAAGCTATGCCTCAAGAATTCAGCGGAAAGTAGCGTGAAGTTAATTAATTAACTAAATATTTAACTCATCAGATTGTGTGTTGGACGTGGAGTCTGAAACATTTACTTTGGCCGACGTAATGGAAGCGCCTTTGCTTCAAAATAAAGAGGATGTTGAAGTAAGTAATTAAAGAAAAAAAGTTGTTTGAACTAAAACATAAACATTTTTAAAATATTTTTAATTATTGGTTTATTATTAGCGTAATAGATATCAAGCCCGAATCGTTTCTTTGAATATTTCTCACGTTCAAACGTTTCTAGTAGAGATGTCCCTTAGAGATAAGTTATTATTTCGTATCACGCACGATAGGCAATTGGAGAGTGTTGATATACTCTTCTCTCCATTTTTCGCCGATTTCTAAAGGCATTACGTGTTAAGTGACGAAATTCAACCCTGCGCTTTGATTGGACATCAGAGTGAAGATTTAGCTTTGTAATATTAGTATAGATGTCGATTAGCATTAACAAATAAATATTACAATAACAATATATTTATTTGTATAGGATATATGTATAAGTGCAGTTAAAGAAAAGGATATAGAAGCTAAATTGAAACAAGTGATTGCGGATTGGGCGGTTGTGGATCTAACGTTCGCTCCTTTCAAGAACCGCGGTGAATTACTGATTAAGCCACAAGAGACACTTGATATTATAACGCTGCTAGAAGACTCGCTAATGATTCTGAACTCGTTAGCGTCTAATAGGTACGAATGAATCTATCTATTTTTTTTTATTTGTTTTCTTTTTGCACGTTTAAAATGCGTCTGTATACATAAGATAAACAAAGATATCCTGGTTAGTTATTCTTGATTTAATTGGAATTCCGTCTGCAACAGATAAATAATATTTTTTTATGAAAGCAATAAATAAATATAATAATAAATAAAAATAAATAAATATATAAAGATCAAAATCCGAGAATAATTTTAACTTTATGATATAGGTATAATGCTCCATTTAAACGAGATATATTGCTGTGGATTAACAAGCTGGTTAACACCACTGAAATATTGGAGAAGTGGCTTCAGGTGCAGAATTTGTGGATGTATTTGGAAGCCGTTTTCGTTGGTGGCGATATTGCTAAACAACTGCCGGCTGAGGCTAAACGATTTGCGGTATCTTTATTAAAAATAATTTTGATTATTTATTTTAATGTTGTCAAAATGTGGATAATATATGTAGCACCTAATAGTTAGTCTTTACATGCCTAAGTAATCAAAAAAAAGAAATATGTTTCTAAAATTCCTCTTTCTCACATATTTATGAATATTACTGAAGTATAAAAGAAATTGCAAAGTAGGTTGAGGATCATTAGTATGTAGAAATTTCACTTAACCTACATACGAGTACATGCATCATATAAAAGATAGAAAAAGCCTAAGTAGGAACAAGTTTATGCAGTATTCTTGTGTGATAAATAAAGATTTTATTATAATTTTTAATCAATACAAATTACAAATTATGTTATATGTGTATCTGTAGACTAGTGATTTTCATGTCCCTGTACTTTTCAGTTAATACTTTTATCGTAAAATATAACATTGCTTGTTAATATGAATTGAGTTTAGGACCTATTGAATCATGTAATTGGTAGCAGTCGTACCAGGATATATTTAATGAAGAAAATAATTGCAGACAATCGACAAGACGTACGTAAAGATTATGTACCGAGCGAGAGATATAGTGAACTGCGTGGAAACATGCGTATCTGATGATACACTGAAACAATTGTTGCCTCATCTTATTGAACAATTAGAAGCTTGCCAGAAATCTTTAACTGGATATTTGGAGACAAAGCGATTAATCTTCCCGAGGTTCTTCTTTGTGTCAGATCCTGTACTTTTGGAAATTTTAGGTCAAGCGTCCAATCCGCAATCTATTCAGGTTGGCTGTGTAAAATGTTTCTTCTATTTCTTTTATAACATATTAATACTTACCTTGAAAAGAAACTACATTGGGTGGTTTTACTTTTCCTAATATGATCTCGGTTGTTCATGTGTATTTCTTACATATTAGGAGATGTTTCTAAGAAATCATATTATAATTCATATGATTTTACAGTGAAAAATATATTGTATTACAAAATTTTTTTAGCCTCATCTGCCTAGTATTTTCGACGCGATGTACACTGTTGATTTCGATGATAAGGATCGAATAATAAGTATGAATTCTAATAATGGAGAATCTATTCCTTTAGAGCACCCCGTGAATTGTGTCGGTGGAGTTGAGGTATTGATTTTTGAAAATTTAAAATGATTATCAAACTTTAAAACGTTTTCAAATAACAAAATGTATATTATGTTTTTAATGAATGTAGATATGGCTTAATACATTATTGGACAATATGAAGGATACAGTTCGAAATATAATTGCCAACATTGCACAAGCAATGGCCGGCGATCCAGAGTTTGAATTCTTAGTTGGTTTCTGGAACTACCCTGGACAGGTTTGACTGACTTACATATATATTTTTTAATATCATTTTGTATTTGTATGTACTTATTTTATAAATCAAATATAATAGGCGAGTCTTTTGGGTATGCAAATATTATGGACTAGTGATGCCGAATATGCTTTAAAGAAAGCGCGAGCAGATAAATTCATAATGAGACTTACGAATCAGAAGAATCTTGATTTACTAAATGGACTTATAGATCAAACAGTTAAAGATTTGGCGCCACTTGATAGAACTAGAATTGAAACTATGATCACTATTCATGTACATCAAAGGTAAATATTACAAAATGAATAATAAACTTCGAAAATGTACATGGAAAAAGTGTTTAGAAATTGTTAAAGTATCGTGTAATGTAGTTTATTGTTATTATCATTATTTATACTGTTAATATCAATTTATATTAATTTAGCGTTTTTTTGTGAAATTAATTTTAGAGATATATTTGATGATCTGGTAAAATTGAGAATTAAAAGCCCAGGAGACTTTGAATGGCAAAAACAAGCTCGTTTCTATTACAATGAAGATAGTGATGATTGCATTGTATCTATAACTGATGTAGATTTTATATATCAGGTAAAGTATTTATTGCAACACTCGTAAACAACGAAATACGATTACGCAATTTTTTGATATTTTGTTATTTCAAATATATTGAAATTATAAATTGCCGTTTATTAACTGTTTGAATATATTCAATAGAACGAATACCTCGGTATAACAGAGCGTTTGGTAATCACTCCACTGACGGACAGATGCTATATTACGCTATCGCAAGCGATAGGAATGAGTATGGGCGGAGCGCCCGCGGGCCCCGCCGGGACCGGGAAGACCGAAACTACTAAAGACATGGGTCGGACCTTGGGAAAACTTGTTATCGTGTTTAATTGTTCAGATCAGATGGACTTTAGAGGTGACTTGGTTAAGAATTTATTTTTCTTAAATTAATTATTATGTTTTAATATTGCCAACTACTGGTTTTAATGCTACTAGAAAAAGCACAAACTCAAGAATGGGTGTAATAAATGTCTACATTTGAAAAGACATGTTAAAATAATTTTTATTTGTTAAAACTAACAAATTGGTAACAGGGTTAGGCCGCATATATAAAGGCTTGGCGCAGTCCGGGACGTGGGGTTGCTTCGATGAGTTCAACCGAATTGAATTGCCGGTACTGTCGGTGGCAGCTCAACAGATTTATATTTGTCTCACAGCCAGACGCGAAAGGAGGGAATGGTTTATATTTAGGTATAATTTGATTATTATATAAAGTGGTGATTTGAAAGAGCTTTAAAATATACTGGTATTATCTCTATATGAAATCTGAATAATTATAATTTTTAACAAAAAAAAAACGACTTCTTCAATTTCAAATGGATACCATAATCAGAACCTAACCTAACTTTCACCAAACTGTCCTTGAAGTATATCCTTTTCAATAAAAAAGAATCATCGAAATCGATTGGGTTGATATTGAGTTATTCGTCCATTTGTCGATTTTTGCTCATGATACCATTGTCAGAAGTGGACCAAAGTAAAATTTGTCAGAAATACCACGCCATTATCAGAAATGCACAAAAAATGAATTCATGCACGTAGCTGTTAAATAAAAAACTCTAAAGTTCTGAAGTACCTACAAACAAAAAGAATAAATAAAAAAAAACAATCGAATTGATAACCTCCTTTTCTTACAAAACTCAGTTAAAAACTTATAATTATTTTTAGCGATGGTGACACAGTTAGTCTAAACCCAGAGTTTGCTTTTATAATTACAATGAACCCCGGCTACGCTGGCCGTCAAGAGTTACCGGAGAATTTGAAAATACAGTTCCGCTCCGTGGCCATGATGGTCCCTGATAGACAAATTATTATCAGGGTTAAGTTGGCTAGCTGTGGATTCAAAGAAAATATTTTATTAGGTAACATAAGGGTTTATTTTTACGTATTCCGTGACTGTCGTATCGACGAGGCGTTTCAACTAGTATTATTTCATTATAAATTATTATGCTGTTGTTTTTATTTTTCATTAAGCCAAACCCAATTTGAATTTTATAAGATAGCCCCCTTTTTTTACTGTAATTTATATTTAGAGTCGAAGTGTTCTTCCACTTAAAATAAGTTATTACTGAAAATGATAAATTAAGATGTCATATAAAAAAATGTTTTATAATTTAGTAAATCTTAACCACTGCTTGTATGTATAATTTTTATGTACAATTTTAGCACGAAAATTCTTCACTCTATACAAACTTTGTGAAGAACAGTTATCGAAACAGGTGCATTATGATTTCGGACTGCGAAATATTCTATCTGTATTAAGAACAATGGGTTCTCAAAAACGCGCAAATCCTGAAAGTACAGAAGAAAATATCATGATGAGAGTATTAAAGTACGAAATTTGAATAATTACTAATTTAACTAATTCCTTTTTTTCAATTTAGTAGGTACTCGATTTCTTTCTATACGAACTCCTTATAATTTGTTGTTATACACATTTTTTATTGTAGGGAAATGAATGTATCTAAGCTGGTGGACGAAGATGAACCTTTATTTATATCTTTAATTGAAGATTTATTCCCTGGTATGAAACTTAGTCAGACATCGCAAAGGTAAGAACAGTTAATAGTAATATAATTCATTTCTTCTAATTAATATAATTTATTTCGTTTCGTACTTAAATAATTTAGTTTAATATAGTTTAAATATTCTCAATGTTTATTTCAACCTAATATTATTTAAAGAGAAATGCAAAGGGCGATAACAATAGTAACAGACCGATCAGGCTTAGTCAATCATCCAGAATGGAATTTAAAGATAATTCAATTATATGAAACGTCGTTAGTACGTCATGGTTTGATGACTATGGGGCCTACGGGCTCTGGGAAGACTACGTGCATACACACCTTGATGTCCGCTTTGACTGAAGTTGGCAAGCCTCATAGGGAGATGAGGATGAATCCAAAGGTTTACTTTATATTATTATTATCTTTCCATAAGTTTTGCCAAAAACTTGCTACATAATTGTTGCAATCAATTATTATTTGGTAAATTTCCTTATTAAAAAATATATATTATTTAACTTTGTTGTGTAAATTGTTTTAAGTATAAATATGAAAGTATTAAATTTGTAACATTCATTCGTGGTTTTTATATATTTTTATGTCGACATATTCCTTTCAGGCAATAACAGCGCCTCAAATGTTTGGCCGCTTAGATGTAGCTACGAATGATTGGACGGATGGCATATTCTCCACATTGTGGCGAAGGGCTTTGAAAGTCAAAAAGTCTGATACTACATGGATTGTTTTAGGTGATATGTTTAAAATAATATACTTATATACTAACAATATTAAATTAAATAGAAATACAAGTATATAAAATTTAATGGCTTAACGTTAGCTCATAAAAAATATTTTTGTAAAATTAAATATATTCATACCTTACATTACAAATAGATGGTCCGGTAGACGCTGTTTGGATTGAAAATCTGAACTCAGTGCTAGATGATAATAAAACTTTAACCCTCGCAAATGGAGATCGCATATCGATGGCGCAGAACAGTAAGCTCGTGTTTGAGCCGGACAACGTCGACAATGCGTCGCCGGCGACCGTCAGTCGTATGGGCATGGTGTTTTTATCTTCATCGGTTTTGAAATGGCAGCCCATATTAGAGGTCAGCTTACTTGTCTTGTCGCTTTAAAACGTTTCGATAATCTCTCTCTCTATTTATATTAGAAATAAATGGATTTTGCAAAAAAAAAGAAGAAATAAAATTAGTACAATTTAATGATATAGTTAATTTACTTGTTGAATTTGGTCATATTAATCGATGATCTAATTATCCAAAGGGATGGCTCAAAACGAGACCACAAAAAGAAGCTGATGTTTTTAGATTAGCGTTCAACAAAGTCTACGATGATGTTCATTCGTATGTCCAACAAAAACTTCCTGCTAAAATGAAGCTTTTAGAAGCTATTTACATAAGGTGTGAGAATGCAAGGATTTTTTTAATAAATTAAATTATACGTATAAAATAACAATATTGATATCTCAAAATCACTTACATTCCAGGCAATGTATTGACGTTTTAATGGGCCTATTAGAAATTGAAATACCAGGAGGAAGTGAGTAATTAAAATGATTATTAACTATATACGTACCTATAAGATTAAAAAATATCGTGTAAGTAAAATCATACTTTTAAAAAGAACAGGAAGTCACAAACATGACATGTACCTACTAGGTTATTATATATACCTATATTTATTTCTTGCTTTTTACTCTTGAATTCCTAATTAAAAGTGGATAAACATCATAATGTTTATAGTAGCATTAAGGGAGGATTCACGCTATAGTGCCGGTCACAGTTCACTCTCGGTCCGACTTCACATTCCATGATTGGAGCGGAACTTGATCGGAATGATAGTGTGAATGCTCTCATTGTTTCTCATATAAAATACCAGACAGTGACTGGCGCTATAATCCTTAACTGTTTCATATACGCAGAATTACATACAGACCGTCACCTAGAGCGACTGTTCGTGTTCGCGATGATGTGGTCGCTCGGCACCGTGCTGGAGCTGGACGGGCGCCTGCGCATGGCCGAGTTCATGACAAAGCTGCCCGTGCGCATGGACTGGCCGGGCGCGCGATCCAAGGAGTGGGTCATGCCTTTCGAGTATATGGTCAATGAGCATGGCGTATGGCAGCATTGGTAATTTTAGCAAACAATCATAAGTACACTAAATTGTAATTTTTATATTGAAAACTGTTGAGTTGGCTTCCCTTCAACGAAGTCTTGCCTTTCGAGCTGATGGTAGGTGCTTCTTGATCTTTCGACGATTGAGAAGTGACCGTCCGTTGCAAAATTTTATGAAAATAAAAAAAAACATAATTTTATAATTTTTGTTTACTAATATTATTACTAATATACAAACTTTTTAAAAAAGTTTTGTAGTTATGTATATTACTAATAATTTTATTATTTTTTAAATTTGGATTTAAATTAAGAGGAGAATAATAAGAAAAAATCTTAGCTTTTTCTTAATACTTTTAATGTAATACCATAAAAACTTCACTCATCCTAAAATATACTATTGTAATCTAATGAGTTTATGGCATTTGGAAATTGAAGGGCCGAGATCGTAGAAGATTACATATATCCTCCCGACAGCATACCTGAATATGCATCTATACTGGTACCTAATATAGATAACGTGTGTATATCGTTCCTAATCGACGCGATTGCCAAACAAAATAAAGCAGTCCTGTTAATTGGTGAACAAGGAACCGCTAAGACTGTCATGCTGAAAAGCTACATGGCCAAATACGACAACGAAGTTAAATTGTTTAAGATGATAAATTTCTCTTCTGCTACTACTCCTAACATGTTTCAAGTGAGTAAACAATAAAGTGAAATAAATAAATTATATATAATTTCTATATATTATATTCATAAAAAAAGTGCTTTTACGTTGATTTTGCTAAATATTGAGTGTGACCTATAAGGCCAGTCGTAGCCCCTTTCCCTCTCCATTTAATATTGTCTAAAATATCTAAAATTATGATTTTTGATATCTAAAATATTTTTATTATGCTTTTTTTAAAAACTCTAGAGGACAGCCTCTATTACCTGTATTACTTTGTTAATCGATGTACTACTAGATAATAAAAAAGATTTTTAAACAATATTTTTTTAAATACTACCTTATAACAATATTTTTATTATATTTAAATAGAGAATAATAGAGTCGTATGTGGAGAAACGTGTGGGAATGACTTATGGTCCTCCAAGTGGCAGAGCCATGACAGTTTTCGTGGATGATATCAATATGCCTGTTGTTAATGAATGGGGCGATCAGGTACAGCGACTAATCATTATATATTTTGCAATATTAGGCAATCAGTCTAGAAAAATATTTGTTATAGTTACCTATCGTCGTTGCAACTTCATTTATTAACTGCATTATAAATATGTACTTGTTAACCATTCTTTTTTATATTTCAAGTTCAACTTCATAATTTCAAAGTCAAAATTGAAAATAAAAATAAATTCAATCAAAGTATGCGTACAAAGTCAATTTATATCGGAGAGTACATTTGTATTTCCTTTTGTTTTACACTTAAACGTTTGCTTTTGTTTTAATTTTGGTAGATTATAAAAGTTCTTTACAGTATCCCATAGCAGTATATACTTGTAAAGCTTTATTTAAAAAAATACGTTTGAAAAAGGTTTATTTTATCCAAGTACATATTTAATGCATTCACAATTAATGTAAAAGAAAAGATATTTTGTTACATATAAAAAATAATAGTAGTAGTATTTTTTCTTCGCAATTGTGACATTTTAATTATATAGAAGTCTAAAAATTTTATTTTAAAAAGTATCTCTTATATAAAAAGGCATCTAAATTACATACATCCGTTCATATGCCTGTAGTAGGTATCCATATGCATATATTTTTCCTTTGTTTTAACTCGTTTTAAAATGAAGTGTACATTTACTTTCTAGGTTACGAACGAAATAGTTCGGCAAATGATGGAGTGTGGAGGCTTTTATTCTCTCGACAAACCGGGGGATTTCTTTATAATTGCGGATATACAAATGTTCGGTGCGATGATACACCCAGGTTAGTAATTTGTAGAGCATTTTAGAAGTCGACAGAGCATTTTGGCATGATGATAAAATTCACTAGTAGTAATTCTTAAGAAATATATTTTTTTTCATTAATGTATTGAGAATCAATCTAAAAAAAATATTTATGGAAAGTGGAACATGTTATTATGAGTTTTTATTTTTTGTTATAGCAATCTTATAAACAGATCAAAGCAGTTTTTCTTATTACCAGGTTTACGCTTTTTGATTCGCATATTAAACCCGCATTAATTTTATTGTTAAAATCACGATCTTGTGCGTTGAGTAGCTGATTCAACGCTGCAATTTGTCCACTAAAGCGGGAAAAAGATTTAAATACAATGATTCTCCTGAATGGGGATCGAACCCACATCTATCGAATTAACAGCCAGGCGCTGTACCATTGCGCCATGGCTATCTCAGATAGCTTTAATAAATGTCTATCTTTAAATGAAAACTTTTTCAGGTGGTGGGCGAAACGATATTCCACCTCGACTAAAACGACAATTTAATATTTTTAATTGCACTCTACCTAGTATTGTCTCTATGGATAAAATCTTTGGTAAGTTTATGTTTAATTATAAATATAATATCTTGATAGAAGAGATATGAATAGAGTTTATAAATAATTTCAATTATATCTTAGAAACTATAAGCGCTGGCTATTTCTGCAAGACACGGTTCGATAAGAAAATAGTGGACTTCATGCCTCGACTAGTTTCAGTCACACGTATAATGTGGCAACAAACTAAGGTATATTATTGAATTGAAAATCAAATAACTATAAGCTTTTATGTCATTTGTTAGTAGAAAGTAATTTATATTAGCATAAAATTGTAATAAAACCAATAATAAAGTAATATCTGTTTGTTGATTTAATATGTATAATTTACAATGTTTACTTGGGGGATTTTTTTTTTTTATATTCCCGTCTGTTGATAATTGGTTGATTTCATTGGTTGATATCTTAAAAACTGGGCATTGCACGGAGAACGGAGAGTCTTAAATCTACGTTCCCTCTACTTATATGGATATGCGTTAAAAAATGTAGACCTGCTTTATTGTAATGGTTACTACATTATAATTTTTTTAACAGGTAAAAATGTTACCGACACCAGCAAAATTCCACTACGTATTTAATCTTCGAGATTTATCCAGAATATGGGAGGGCATACTTACTATTAAAAAAGAAGAATTGCAATCTATCAAAACTGCTCTCAAATTGTGGTTCCATGAATGCTTGCGAGTCATTTCGGATAGGTATATTATGAATGAGCAGAGCCTTTCATGTTGCTAATTATTTTTCTTATTAAATTAACACATTTTTTTAATAAATGTAGAAGTTCTTTATTATCTCCGTGAATTCTTAAAAGAATTCTAATAGATTCTAATGAATATATATTTTTACTTTTTCAATATTGTTACATGTAGCTTAACCTTTGACTAAATTAATGAACATAGTAACACCATGTATTACGTTTATGGCTCCTTTTTTTTTATTCATTCTCATTATGATCGAATATTTGACATAAATAGTAGGTAATTTAAGTAAATTCATTTTATTAGATTTACAACATTCGACGACAAAGATTGGTTTGTAGCGAATTTTTGGAAGACTGCAGCACATGAATTATCCGATGTGGTCAGCGAGTTTCCTGAGGAGGAGACTTTCTTCGTTAATTTCCTTAGAGAGCCGGTCGATCCGACTGGTGACGAGGACGAGGAAGACTTTAGTACTGACGCACCTAAGATATATGAAGAATTACCATCGTTTGTTCTCGTTTATCTTAAATAATATATTTGTAGTTAAAGTTGAATTTTGTCCGTAAGTAGTTAGTAATACAGTTATGAAGTTCCGCAATTTTACTGGTAAAATTTAGTCCTTATATTAGTAACTGTTATTAGTTATTCAAACTAGTTTATTATAGTTGTAAATTACAGTCAATATAGGTAACATTTTACAAAAAAAATCATTTTTTTCCATTTAATATTACGAATATAAAAAAAAATATTATACGAGTAAGTAAAAGGATTTTTATATTTTAAATTTAGAGTAAAATCACTGTAAAGCTTAATTAAAATATAATTTAAAAGAGAATGAAGGATTGTAAATGTATTTCAGATGGGACTTCGTTTTGATGAAACTGGGTCAGTTCCAGGAGACGTTTAATGAGCAAATACGAGGCGCGCGTTTAGATCTTGTATTCTTCCATGACGCAATGGTCCATTTATTCATTATATCGCGCATTATAAATACGGCACGGTAAGATTTTTTTTAAATATAATGTTTCAATGCGTTATAACTAAATAACGTTGTAAGATTTATGGTTTTATTTTTTTTTGTTTCTTTGTTTTAACTATACTATATTGGTATTTTATATATATCGTAAATAGTACATATCTCCAATAAATATATATATATATATTATATTGTTATTAACACATTTCAGTGGTAATGCCCTGTTAGTGGGAGTGGGTGGATCTGGTAAACAAAGCTTAACGAAATTAGCTACATTTATTGCGAATTTTTCATTCTATCAAATCACACTGACAAGGTTTGTTGTTTTTTATTTAGCAATTACTACAGTAAAATAAAAATAAATACTCACGAAAATTTATTAAAAAAGAACAGCTTTTGTAATTTGTACCAGAATAATATTTTCCAATTTGTATTTTAATTCTTCGAAAATGTAAAACAAGCTATATTTTTAGGGCGTACAACGTAAATAATTTCATGGACGACATAAAGATTTTGTACCGAATGGCTGGTCTTCAAGGACATGGCGTTTCATTTATATTCACTGATAATGACATCAAAGACGAGCAGTTCCTCGAATTTCTTAACAATATTTTGAGTTCCGGTGAAATTGCTAATCTTTTCCCTAAAGACGAAATGGGTAATATTTTATGCTAAAATATAATATGAAATACGTTTTAAATGTTATTATATTTGGATTGTCATTTTGTATTTATTTCTCCTTCAATATAATGTTGAGTGTTTTTGACGTATATTACATTATTAAAGAAAATTACTTTTACGGAAATTTGTAAATATTGTTATACTATATGCAATTCATAGCTAGGCTGTCTTAAATATAGATGAAATATTGAACGAGTTAACGCCGATAATGAAGAAATATGCACCAAAGAGAATACCAGTACCAGATGTGCTGTATGAATATTTCATTATGCGCTCGAGAGCCAACTTGCACGTCGTCCTGTGCTTCTCTCCGGTATTAAACATTTAAATTTACTGCCTTGGGAAAGTATAATAAATTTTAAGGCTATTACTAATTAATGTTTGAATAAGTAATTACTTATTCAAACATTAAAAAGTAAAAGTTTATTAAACTATGTCATATTAAGTTATATTTTATAAAGTTAAGTAAGATATGTTCAGAATTTTTCACAGGGATTTCTATAATTTTAATTTCCTTTAAAATGTCGAAATTAAAAACGTAGCATATTCACAGGTCGGTGAGAAATTCCGTAGTAGAGCACTAAAATTCCCAGGACTAATTTCTGGCTCTACAATGGACTGGTTTCAAAAATGGCCTCGAGAGGCATTGATAGAAGTTGCCCATCATTTCCTATGGGACTTTAAAGTTAGTCGATATTTTTTTAACTTTTTTAATAAAAGACCTGTTAGATATTTTCTGAAATACTAATTAAATTAAATATGGCAAAACTGTCTTTTAGTCAATTTCTGAAGTTAATATCTTGGTAGGTGGTGTGTTCTAACGAAATAAAACAACAACTAATAGAAATAATGGGTATGGTCCAAGACAATGTGGCGGATACCTGTACGATGTATTACGACCGGTTCAGGAGGCAGACCCACGTCACACCCAAGTCTTATTTATCTTTCTTAGAAGGGTATAAGGTTTTGTATAAGGAAAAGCATGAACAAATTGCAGAGTTAGCCAGAAGGTTGGTATTTTATTTGAATAATGTTATGTACATATATTTAATTGAATTTTTGTTTTGATTTTTAACCCCCGCCGAAAACAGGAGTATTGCAAGTTTCACGTTTATAACTTTTAATGGTAAGTGAAATATTGCACACATAATTACGATTTCCCCTCAAAATTTTTAGAATGACAACTGGTTTGGATAAGCTCGTGGAAGCTGCCGCGAGTGTTGACGTACTGAAAAAAGAATTGGAGGTTAAAGAAATGGAAATCAAAGACGCTACGGCCAAAGCAGAAGAAGTAATTTATCTCAATGAATTTATTTAATAATGTTTTATGCATGACTTTAAATAACACTATGCGACTGTAAACGGCTGTCCCGTTTGTAGGTTCGATTCCTGTTCTAGGAACTTAAAATTTTTATAATTTCATGTCATCGCTCTGGCAACGAGGCAAAGCGTGCCGTTGAGTACCGCCACTCAACACGTAATGCCTCCAGAATTCAGGGAAAAAAAATTAAATGGCTTAATGGGAATTATACAGTAACAAAATATAAATATTAATTAGGTATTAGCTGCTGTAGCAGAATCAGCAGCAGCTGCAGAGGTAGTAAAAGCAGAAGTTCTGGAAGTCAAAGATAGGGCAGTCAAACTTGTGAGTGTCATTGCAGCTGAGACTGCTATCGCTGAAGAGAAGCTAGCTGCTGCTAAACCAGCTTTAGAGGCCGCTGAAGCTGCTTTGCAGGTATTTTGTATATTATATTTGCTACGTTAAAATTAACGATCCGTTATTAGTGCTGAAAACTTCTTTGAAAACTTTGTAATGCGTATGATTTTTTATTAAGATATTAATAAATAAAGCATCTCCCATTATTTTATTTTAAAATATAACGACTTTAATTTGATTATATTTGTCACAGTAATTATGAACAATAGTTAGTTTATAATCTTAATAATTTGATGTGATAAAGTTGATGTCTATATCGTTTTCAATTTACATTTTCTTAGACTATTAACGCAGCTGACATAGCAACAGTAAGGAAATTGGGAAAGCCGCCGTATCTCATTACATTAATCATGGACGCTGTAATACTACTCTTCAGAAAACGCATTGATCCTATAAGACCTGACCTTGAAAAACAGTTCCTAACTGCTTCGTGGGCGGAGTCTTTGAAAGTAAGGAATTATTTTAATAATTATTTTCTTTTTTTTTTACTTTTTTAACTTTTGTTATTTTTGTTTTGGTTATTTCTAATAACTTAACTAATTATAAACATATAGGTGATGGCAGATGCAAGGTTTTTGAATAATTTGAAATTTTATCCCAAAGATGAAATAAACGCTGAAATGGTTGATTTGCTGCAGCCATATTTCGGTTTCGGGTACACATTTTTACTTGAATATATTTTAAATATTAAAATATATCTACAAGTATTATAAATTAACAAAAAATATATATTTCAGCCAGTATACATTTGAAGCGGCTAAAATAGCTTGCGGTAATGTTGCCGGTTTAATATCGTGGACTATCGCAATGGCACAATTCTATTCAGTGAACAAAGACGTATTGCCTTTGAAAGCAAACTTAGCGGTAATGCAGGGTAAATATCAAGCGGCCAAACGAGAGTTGGAAGCTGCCGAAGCATTGTTAGAGGCGAAAGAGGTATACTTACATGGTACAATTGAATAAAATTATTGTTTTTATTTAACTTCTCTAAATATTTTGAAAATCGTCGTGGCGTAGTGTCACAGTGCTTAACCGAAAACCCGATGGTTGTGACAATTTTCAATAGGGAGAATGGATCAATGTAAATTCTTCTTTCTGGTAAAAGGATAGTTGGCGGAAAGGTGTCTTAGAACTGTTTCCTCTTTTCACCCTGGTTCATGAGGGATACCAAGTCAAAAAAGAGTGCATTATAAATACCTGTTGCTAAATATAAGAAAATTTTTAACTAGAAAAAATATATCTTATTATACAAGAAAATTACTTGAATACTACTTTAATTCCATTTCTTATTAAAATAAATTTCGTTTTAGCGCGAGTTAGGAGAAGTACAACGCCAATTCGAAGAAGCGATGACATTAAAGCAGATTGTATTAGACGACGCGGCGAAATGCCAACAGAAAATGGACGCCGCCACCGCTCTAATTAATGGCCTCAGCGGGGAAAGAGTAAGATGGACTGAACAATCCGCTTTGTTTAAGTCCGAAATTGAGAGGCTCGTTGGGGATATCGTACTGCTAACTGGGTAATTACATTTTTCTTATATTTTGCCTGGTTTTCTGGATAGCTTTGTGTTGTTGGTATGTGCATGATACTACGCTAACATTCGTAGTTAAAACTCAACTTAAGGTAATATAAATAAAAAAATGCCTCATAAATTGCGGAAAACATGTAAAAATATAATAAAGATATTTAAAATGTTATAAATCGTAATTTATATAATATTATTTTAATGAATTACAATGGATTATCAATGGAGTCTTGGGTTTTGGCTGTAGACTTAGAACCTGTAAGCTCTAAGCCTGCTTGTAACTTATAAGCTCCAGTTATTAAGTACAAAATAATGTTAAAACATCAAAATATACAGTAAATAATGTCATTTTAGATTCTTATCGTACACTGGTCCGTTTAATCAGGAATTCAGAACGTTTTTAATTCAAAGCTGGTTGCATGAATTGTTAAAAAGAAAAATTCCTGTGTCTATGAGTTTAAGCATAACTGACCAGCTGACAGATGCCGCTACAGTGAGTTATTTAAATAGATATATTTTTTTACTTCATGCTGTATCCCCGTGCACGTGGCAGGTTTGGTCAGGGTGAACCTGGGAACCTAGTGTTGAGACTCCCTGTTCCTATTTAGACCCTTCCATTCCCCACTAAACACAAAAATGTGATTCTCAAATTATGTACCTATTTAATTATACGTAAAAAATAAATATACATACTTATAATTTCTTCATATATTTTTTTAAGATAGGAGATTGGAATCTCTGCGGTTTGCCGACCGACGAGCTGTCGGTACAGAACGGTATAATAGTGACGAAGGCGGCGCGCTTCCCCTTGCTCATCGACCCGCAGACGCAGGGGAAGATTTGGATAAAAAATATGGAAAAGTTTAATGAACTCATCGTGACTACGCTGAATCATAAATATTTCAGGTTTCCTGTTTATTTCGCAAAAGTTTTTGTTGTTGTTTTATGACGTCTTTAGAGTTTGAGTAATGTTCTAACAACCTATTACTTTATAAATTCATTTCAGTACCTTTAGTCGTGAAAAGTAAGGAATAGTTTTTAAAAAGGTTTCTCTTATAAAAAAATAGTTAATATATTGTTCAGTAATTTATTAAATATCCAAAATAATAAGTAAATTTATTTTACAGGAATCACGTAGAGGACTGTGTATCGTTAGGAAGGCCGATGTTAATAGAAGATGTTGCAGAAGAACTAGATCCTGCTTTAGACAATATTTTAGAAAAGAATTACATTAAGATAGGATCTACATATAAAGTATGTTTTCTGACTTCATAATTATTTTACAAATATAGTTATACGTGTTTTTTCTACATAGGCGTGTTCTACATACACTCTTTTTATTTATATAATTTATAAATATTCTAAAAATATAATTTTCAAGGAAATCCGACTTGAGTCGCTGCACCATAATAAATTACTAAGATAAAATGTACGCTTTAAGGTAAAATTAGGTGATAAAGAGATAGACGTGACTGCGGGACATAAAATTTATATAACAACGAAACTACCAAACCCGGCGTACACTCCTGAGATATCTGCACGTACTTCGATCATTGATTTTACTGTTACAATGCAAGGTATACATTATTAATTTATTTTATTTTGTCAACTAGTGTCTTCTAGCTAATATATATATATATGCCAGAAAGGGTATAATAATATATTCAAATATTTCATGTTTTATAAATTCTTTTTCCTATTAAAAAAAAATAGAGTTACCAGAATGATATGATGTCCAAGATTTTTTTTTCTATAAGAACATCCGAATGACATTGTCGTTGCAAATAAAATATTTTAGTATGATTGCGTAAAACAGGTCTAGAAGATCAACTGCTGGGACGTGTGATATTGACTGAGAAAGCGGAAATGGAGGCAGAACGGACGCAGTTGATAATGGACGTAACGGCAAACAGACGTAAAATGCAAGAATTGGAAGAGAATTTGTTGCATAAATTAACTACTATACAAGGGTCGTTAGTTGAAGACGTGACTTTGATCCAAGTGCTTAATATTACTAAGGCTACTGCTACTGAAGTAAGTATTGAATTATAAGAAATAATGTTTATTTACTTACTACAGCTTCACACTGTAGGGTAGGCCATATTTCATCCCATTTTTTGAGAAATTGAGCGTAGATGGCGGAACTCTCCGTCGCAAATTGTCGTGCTTCATTTACTTGGGCCACAGACGGTATTTAAATCAATAAACATCGCGGGCAACTGTGTTACGACGAACTTTATAAATACATAGATATTGAGNCCAGAAAGGGTATAATAATAATATATTCAAATATTTCATGTTTTATACATTCTTTTTCCTATTAAAAAAAAAATAGAGTTACCAGAATGATATGATGTCCAAGATTTTTTTTTCTATAAGAACATCCGAATGACATTGTCGTTGCAAATAAAATATTTTAGTATGATTGCGTAAAACAGGTCTAGAAGATCAACTGCTGGGACGTGTGATATTGACTGAGAAAGCGGAAATGGAGGCAGAACGGACGCAGTTGATAATGGACGTAACGGCAAACAGACGTAAAATGCAAGAATTGGAAGAGAATTTGTTGCATAAATTAACTACTATACAAGGGTCGTTAGTTGAAGACGTGACCTTGATCCAAGTGCTTAATATTACTAAGGCTACTGCTACTGAAGTAAGTATTGAATAATAGGAAATAATGTTTATTTACTTACTTCAGCTTCACACTTTAGGGTAGGCCATATTCCATCCCATTTTTTGAGACATTGAGTGTAGACGGCGGAACTCTCCGTCGCAAATTGTCGTGCTTCATTTCCTTGGGCCACAGACGGGATTTAAATCAATAAACATAGCGCGCAACTGTGCTACGACGAACTTTATAACTACATAGATATTGAGTTATTAACGATACTATAAGACAACTACAGCAATAAAATTTGTATTAAAAAAAATAATTAAATAACGTGTTTACTATTTATTTAACTTAACAGAATTGTAACTTAACAGTAAAAATATCCAGTATTTATGAAATTATCCAGTGTTTGTACTCGTAGATATTTATTGGTACAAATTTTTCTTTTCATTTTCTATCCCAAAATATCCCAAGAATATAGTCAAAACTCAATCTATTCATATATATTATATTCTTAAGGTAAAAGAAAAACTGGATGGTGCAAAGGAGACGGAACAAAAAATAAATATAGCTCGTGAGGAGTTCCGTCCCGTGGCGACACGCGGCTCCGTGCTCTACTTCCTCATCTGCAACATGTCGCTGGTGTGCAACATGTACCAAACGTCGCTGGCGCAGTTCCTCGAGAGATTCGATATATCTATGGAACGATCCCCGCAAAGCCCTATTACGTTTAAACGAATCGCCTTTATTATTGAATACTTGGTATGTATTATAAGATATTTGAAATATTTTTTTTGATTCGAACTATTACTTTCTGAGATTAGAGTGTTCAACCAAATAAACTCAGCAGCTTTATAATATTTATATATATATAGAGTATAATTTGATCCTTATTACTCATAAAGGTCATAATTGTTGGTCATAATAAATTATAGTTATATAAAATCGTAATTTCAATTTTTTTTCTTAGACGTATGATGTATGGAAATATATAAGTCGCGGATTCTATGAAAAACACAAGTATCTTTTCACAGTATTATTAACTCTTAAAATAGATTTACAAAGGGAGTACGTATCGTACGACGAATTCCAGACATTTATAAAAGGTAGGTAAATTGTTTCTATTTTTATTTTGATGTTTAGCAATACAAAACATACATATTCATGTTATTTAATTTAAGGTGGTGCTGCTTTGGATTTGAATGCATGTCCCCCAAAACCATTTAAATGGGTAACTGACATGTCTTGGTTAAATTTAGTACAATTGGCTGGTTTGAGGCAGTTTACTAATATATTAGAGCAAGTGTCAAATAACGAGAAAGGCTGGAAAAATTGGTACGTGCTAGTATTGCTTTATATATGTATATATTTTTTTCAGAAAATATTTTCTTTAAATTTACAAAAGCTGATAATTATCGTTGAAATTATCTTACAATGACATAATCGATATCGTATATTCGAAAGCAAAGCGTGACGTGGTAAGTTTGACGTGCCCGTCGTGGCCTATATATGTGTAACCGTATTTTTCGGATGAACCGATTTTGGCTTAGTTAGTAGTTTAGATTTTTTGTTTGAAAAGTGACTTCGAGAACTTTAAATTGAGTTCGGGATGTTTCTAGCATTCAATTCAAGAAACAATTATCTTCACGTTTGAAGATTATCAGCTCTTTTCTAGTTGTTTATTTACGTTTTAGAGCTTTTTGTGTCAGGGATATTTTACTTATTATAAATACTGAAAAGGGTGTCGGTTCTCTCTTTTAATATATATTTCAATTAAGTGACTATATTCAAATACAATCGCTTCAAAGGTTCGATAAGGAAGCTCCTGAAGATGAGCCGTTACCGGATGGATATCATACGCTCGATGTTTTTAGAAAACTTTTGGTGGTTCGATCATGGTGTCCCGATCGCGCGTTGGCACAGAGCTTGTAAGGAAATTATATTTTACTTTAAAAAAAATAACAATTTAAATATTTGTTATCTAAAGCTAATAGCTTTTATGTACGTTTGCCAAAATATTTGTGTATGAGAAACTATTTTTATTTATGTACAATTATTTTCTTAGCTTACTTAGGTAGGTACACCTACCGAATAAAAATTTCTATATTTTTTTACAGAAAATATGTTATATATTCAATGGGATCAAAGTTTTCTGAAGCTGTAATTGTAAATTATGAGGTAAAATAAAAAATTCAAATTTAAAACAATTCTAAGCTATATGCATTGTATATAATCTTAATTCAATGACTATTCGTTTAAAGCAAATGGTGCTAGAATCACGTCCATTAGTTCCCTTAATTGGTTTTCTTTCGATGGGGTCGGATCCGACGCCGTCGATCGAGCAAACTGCCAAGAGGTTGGAATGTCTTTGTTCTTCGATATCAATGGGGCAGGGGCAGGAAGTCCACGCGAGGAAATTGATTGACCGCGCATTGAAAGAGGTACTTTAAATCGGAATCTATACTCATATTAAGACCTCGCAACGCGGCGACCTGCAAGTGTGTCGGTTGCGAGTTCGATTTCTACTTGGTCGAATGAATTCTTTTCATTTATTCGCTCTGGCGTTTCATCTTAAAAATTTAGCGCGAAGTGGGAAACGAAAAAAAATATTAAAAAAACTATATTTATATTTGCCATTATTATGTAGGTATACTTAATGAAACACAACTAATATGCCAATAAAAAAATCATTTTGATTAGTCTTGTATTTAACATAAATATGATATATTGGGGGTATAAAAGGAAAATTAATTCTGACATCAATTTACAGGGTTTATGGGTGTTATTACAAAATTGCCATTTAGGTTTAGAATATATGACCGAAGTTATGGAGCAATTTGGTGAATTGGAAAAAGATCCAGAGAAAATACACGAGACATTTAGGTAAATGTAGCATTTAAGATTATAATATTTATTTAATAAGCTTTCAAATATAAATTATGTTTATAATGTTGTTTTTGTTGCGTTTTAGACTGTGGATTACGACTGAACCTCACGAAAAATTCCCAATAACTCTTTTACAAATGTCAATCAAATATACTTGTGAACCTCCCTCAGGTACGTGTAGCACTATGATACCACTCGTATGATATGAGTATTTAGTTGTTTATTTTTAAGTATTTTTTGAATCTTCTGTTTGCAAAAAAACTTAAATAAAACGTCTGATAAGGTTTTCCCCCTCAGTTCATTTTTAAGCAGTAAGCTTGCAATATTTTTACTTTATTTGCTCACCTTATTTTATCTGACATATTAAAGGTGTAAAAGCCGGTTTGATGAGGACGTACGACTCTATGAGCCAGGATTTCTTAGATTACAGTGATAGTCCATTTTACTTGCCCCTTATTTATACAATATCGTTCCTACACACTGTGGTACAAGAGCGACGCAAGTTTGGTCCCCTGGGATGGAACATTCCTTACGAATTCAACTCAGCTGATTGGTTGGCAT
The DNA here is from genome assembly GCA_036379175.1 of Heliconius cydno galanthus. Lineage (NCBI taxonomy): Eukaryota > Metazoa > Arthropoda > Insecta > Lepidoptera > Nymphalidae > Heliconius > Heliconius cydno. The sequence continues at coordinate 12,309 of JAKRZM010000631.1, read as the reverse complement.
CTTGCATGTTTGTTCAGAACCACTTGGATGTATTAGAGCCTGGTCAGCTAGTTAGCTGGACTACAGTACGGTAAGTATTGGTTTTTTTTCTATATTAGCACTCTGTAGGATATGTCTAGAATTAAGACATTTTTTTTCCCACCCTCCGATGAGACATTACTGGTTCAGCGGGGGAACTTAACGCCGCGCTCTTAGCCTTTTATCAAATCGAGAGAATGGAAATAATTCATTCTTCCAAGTTAGAATCGTACTTGAGATGCGTTTAGAATTAATTAAGTTGATAACCTACCTATATATCATGTAAGTATTCTTTTTTAATTTCAATAAATAGTAATTGTAATAATATGAAAATTATTATTTGTATCAGATATATGGTATCTGCGGTGCAATACGGTGGTAGAGTGACTGACGATTACGATAACCGTTTACTTGAAACGTTCTGCAAAGTATGGTTCACGGAACAGTTGTTCTCTGATGAATTCCAATTTTATAAGGGCTATGGTATTATGAAATTTAAGAATATTCCCGAGTATATCGAGGAAATCGAAAAAATGAAAACTACTGACCCACCGCAAGCTTACGGTTTACATACGAATGCTGATATTACGTTAGTTTATATTTTTGTTACAAACTATGAAAGTAGTAATGGAGTATTCTCTTTAGGTATGAACTATACTAAGCGAATTAAGCTAAGGTGCTTTTTAAAAATATGGTTTCAACATAATTATGAGTGCTGAGTTCACAACAAGAGTTTTGTTTTTTATGTTTGTTAAAAAAGTTCCACCATTAATGTATCATAATTATTTATAATGTTATCTAAATGATTATAAAGAAAGCCAATTATAATTTTAGTTACCAAAGAAATAAGACACAAGAATTACTCGACACAATATTATCAATTCAACCTAAAGAGTCTAGTTCTGGCGGTGGAGAAACCCGTGAAGCATCTGTGTATAGACAGAGCAAAGAGATGCTGGAGAAAGTACCACCTAACTTCGATCCCCATGAAGTTAAAGAAAGGTAAATAACAAAACGTTTTTAATTTTGGATGGTTTTTGATAAAAACAAATAATTTTGATATGGCTGGATATTTAAAATTTTATATGTATGTATTAAAGGGGACTGTCCTCAACCTCAACTAACAGTATAGAAGTAGTGACAGAAATATCGCTACTTCTATACTGTTAGTTTTAACTGTTTGCTTGTTTACCAAGAAAATAATTGATTACAATTAAGCCATAAATACTTTTTTCTTTAAAGATTACGACACTACGGGATGTTGAATTCCATGGTGATATTCTTGAGACAGGAAATTGACAGAATGCAGAAAGTAATATCTTTAGTGAGAACTACGCTTAAAGATTTACTGCTCGCTATAGACGGAACAATTATCATGAATGAGGTATTTTAATTGCACTCTTCATCACACAAAGTATGAGTTTACGTTTGTAGCGTTTGCGTGTGGTTTTCCCAGCAAAAATTTAAAAAGTATCTGAAAAGTTTAAAAATTAAAGTTTTTAAAAATAAGAAATTATAAAAATATATGAAAATTTCAATTTAAAAAATCTCACCTTATTTTTTAACGAAAAACATGAAATGCACTATTATGAAAAAAACAGATTTTGTAGTTACATTTATAATTTAATATAGGCACTTCGAGATTCTCTAGACAGTATATATGATGCGAAAGTCCCCGCCATATGGCAGAGGGGGTCATGGTCATCATCCACTCTCGGCTTCTGGTTCACTGAGTTTTTGGAGCGTAACATACAGTTCTCGTCGTGGTGCTTCCAAGCGCGCCCGTACTCATTTTGGATGACTGGCTTTTTTAATCCGCAAGGTTAATTGTTAATCATGTAATTGATCGTTATGATTTTAGTTTGTGGGCAATATTTTATGAGAAGTGGAAATATATGTTTTTGGTACTTTTTTCTAAAAATTAGTGTTTAGATAGCATATATGGGGTTACGTAATAGTAGTATTAATTAAGCGCTATGATTCCTTGGTATGTACGTCTGCAAGGTCTATATTACCATGAAAATAGTATTTTTTGAGTAATTCCTACATGAGCTTATTCGTCGTATTTAAATGTGAATTATTGAAAAGATGGCTACCATCTTACGAAAATTTTGATTGTTGCGAAATTTGGGCGTAATTGGGTAGAGCGTTTGAAAGGAAGACATACAGCATCAATTCATGTTTCATTTAATTTATATACAACTATTTAGTAAAAAATCAACTCGAATAAATAAAATTTTAGTTTTAGATTCAATATGTTAAAATAATGTATCTTTCATAAATACAATTTTAAGGATTTTTAACGGCAATGCGGCAGGAAGTGACTAGAGCTCATAAAGGTTGGGCGTTAGATATGGTATCTCTACATAACGATGTTACTAAATCTACTTATGAGGAAGTGAAGGCTCCTCCGCCGGTAACTCCTTTTAATTTGTTATTATGATATATCAAATATATTATATGTACATGTAATTGTAATTTTAATTTTACTTAATTAAAATATTAAATAAAACTATTTTTTTTAATTTCAATTTTGATATCCAGGAGGGTGTTTTTGTTCACGGCTTGTTCCTCGACGGCGCTGGTTGGGACCGACGCAATCAAAGATTAGGCGAGTCGATATTGAAAGTGTTATATACAGCCTTACCTGTGGTACACATTTATGCTATTAATTCTACTGCGCCTAAAGATCCTAAACTATATCAAGTAAGTGGAACTGGGAACCTATTTAATGATAATAATCATCACAAAATAATAATAATCATAAAATAATTAATAACTATTGATTAATATTTATGTATTTGAAAATTGGTATATTAAATTTCTTTGCCATATCCTAAGGGAAAGTAGAGAAGCATTATCGTTATTTCAATTTATATGTATGTTTTATACTCATCTAAGGGCAATGCGATTATGATGTTATTTTGATGTCTTTGTACATTACTTTCAAGATTGCATTTATCTAGGTTTCACTTGAAAGTGATAGGGTTTGAAGTACTCTTATGATTATTTTATAGTTAATTATAAACTTTTGTTTTAGTGCCCCGTGTATAAAAAACCATGTCGCACAGATCTAACTTTCATTACTCCTCTCTGGTTGCCAACAATTAAGAATCCCGATCACTGGATATTGCGAGGAGTTGCTATTTTATGTGACATTAAATAAATAACATTGACAAGAAAATTAGTTTTTGTAACGGTTGTTATATATGCAGGGGATTTCGTAATGACGGTAATAAATAGTCTTCGTTGTCCCTCCAGCGTCATATTATGATAATAACTGCTATTAGAGTCAATATTTTATAATTATAATTATTATATTTATATATAGTTTTTATTTTAGATTATCAAATGTTGTAATAAAATACTTTTGTACTTATAAATGTTTTTATTTTCAACTAAAGATGTGGAAGCATTGGGAGATACCTTAACAATTTATTTACAAATATTATAACTATCATTTCATCAATACTGATTTTGGATTATCTTAATTATAATATTTAATTTCGATCGTTTTTGGATGGTTTCAGTTCATTTTTGTAATATTCGCATCAAATAAATTTGTGTAATTTTACTCAGTTAGTTTTCCCAATTTTGAATATAAAACGATAATTGACCCTTTAAACAATTTTAAATGGACGGAGTACATTCGCTGTCACTCGAGAGCAACTTGTAATACAGTTATATAGAGAGAGTGTCGTAGATTGATTAAACAACACTCACATTATGACTAACCTTTGGCAGTGAATATAGGTACAAAGAATTGTCATAGAATATCGAATTATCAGTCTATTTAATATTAAGTTTAAAGTCGTGAGTTCTGTTATCATTATTATTATTATAGAAGATATAAATTAGGGTGAACATATTTAGCACCTAGTGGAATACGTACAATTACAGCGAGTAACGAGATCTAGCATTCCTAACGGGATATTATAATTATCATATAAGTAATATCATATCTAACACGAGAGCTTACAAGTAGACACTACATACAGTCTTATTATATTCACATTATAAGATATTTATCAACATTTCACATATAATATCGACACATGACTACAATAATTATTTATTATTTAATGAAAGTAGGAAGCGTTGCGCAATTATATACAATAATAATATTATATTTTAATAAAGCTGACAAAATGTGTAACATATACTTTAGCAATTTTATTTTTCTAATTAACACCAATAAGCTTTTAGTAGCAAGGATTACTTTACTTAACTTTAGCTTCATACAGTACCTCGTACTTTTAAATATTTACGTATTCCTAAATAGTAATAAACGTTGTCGCCTTTGGCCAAATAGTAAAGTAAAATGTTAAAAGTTATTGCACTTAATGAAAACATGTTAAACTGTCTTTGGGGCGCATCTAGCATTAATCTCTTTTGGTGTCACCGCGAAAATTGCCGAGAGGTTCCACGGATCTTGACCTTGGAGCTCTAAAAAATACAATAAAATTTATTATTTAACAAAGAGCAATATTAAAAATATTTTTTACAAGTATTGTATTTATTTTACCTTCTTCTTGAAAGCGTCAATTCTATTTTCCCTTCTTTAACTTGCTTAAACAACGATATCGCGCCTGCGTGGCTCAGTCCACGCGTCGGTACGTTGTTAACAGACAAGATCTCGTCACCTTAAAATTAAATAATTTTTACATAAAATATTTGAATAAATGATTTTAGTGTTTGCCCAAATTTATAATGAAATCTTTAGATTGTCGTATATTTATTTTTTTAATAAATTTACCTTCATAGATAGTTCCCTTATCAGCAGCTTGACCGTTTGGAAAAACTGTTTTAACAAATATTCCCATTTGGCCTTTCGGAGAATCTGTTCCTCCTACAATGCTGAATCCAAGACTTTTGTGACCAGATCCTTTCCAAAATTCAGCTCTGTGCAATGTGTTATGAGAAATATGTATATTTTCTGCGCTGTTGTTGTATTCTTGGTGCCGTGAAACATGTGCTCCATAGTTTGGCGAACATCTTTGTGACCCAACTCTATTGAAAAATCGACTACGACTACTGTTGCACCTCAGTTGCTCTGGTATACTTTCAAATGACCTATTTTGATATAATCTTTGTGCATTCTTTATGTAGTGGGAAGGGTTTTCTTTAATTTCATTTGAAGTGTTATCGTTACAAACCGGTGGACCAAGTATTGGTTGCGGCCTAGAATTGTGAAGTGATATCGGCCTATAGTTATTGTTATTTGAGTGTCTCAATGTTGGAGAAGCTCTCATTGAAATTTCTATATTTGTGATATTTTGAAGAGACGGATGAGATTGTGTATAGCAGTTACGTTCTAATAACTTTTCGTCGTCACTTTTTTGATTTGATAACAATAGACTATTGTTAACCTGCACTCCAACTTCACATTTTTTGTTAGATTCCATTATTTCATTGTAATGTTCATTCATACTACTTAAATTTTGATTATATGACGGATCTTCACTTGGAAAATGAGTTTCAATTACGATTTGACTTGATGTTGATGGTTTATGTATAGTTTGTGGTATAATATCAGGTGGAATACTTGACATAGATTGCATTTGACTTTGTTCACAAGGTTGATTATTAATTATACGACTTAATATTATGGGAGATATTTCGTCATGTGCCATAACCAGATCTACTTGATATCTTTGGAATAACGCACTTTCTTCAAAAGTTGCTTCAGTGGAACAAGAATTAACAATATGTTGAACGTCTCTTAGAGACGACAGGCCCCTTAAAACTTTTCCATTCACATTAACTATTTCATCACCTATTCGGAGCCTTCCATCTCTATGAGCTATGCCATCAAAATCAAGTTTTACCACAATATAACGAATTTCGTAATTAGTGCCACTGCCGTTTTCATAATCTACTCTATGCTGCGCCAGATAAACTCCCAGGCTTTCATCTAATCGAGTTTTCAATAATCTGATTTTTCTAAAGCGTTTCGTACAAGGTCCTCTGCCAAGAATGTCTGTTTCTTGAATTTGATGAATGTTAAAATCTTCAGACATATTTACATTTTCACTGAGATTAGGTGTAGAAGAATGATCAACAGAAAGTAACTGGGATTGTAATAATTTAATTTTCCTAGTTTGAACACGTTCGTCTAACATAATGGTTTTATAAATGTACGGACTTTTTTTATTGATAGTTTTCTTTGGAAGTGGAGGTGGCTTAGCGTCATTATAGTCTATAGTAATAAATTGACTCACTTCACTGCTTTTGTATCTGTTAACATCTTTGTTTTCATTTTCATATTCATAAGATGAATTCTTATCTAAAGGAAATAATGCACAAGGAGTGGAACTTCTTCTCATTGGGACCTGAACTTTGTTTCCACTAAGTTTGTGATTTAAACTTAATTGCCGTGAAAATGTACTGTGACTCAATTCACCATTTACAGTATTTGATGTTGTTTTTGTATTACATAAATAGACTGGTGGAGAATTATTAGTATGTTCATCCGTCGGTCTACCATCACTGTCATAGCCAGATTCATTAGAACTTACATAATTACTCAAACGGTGGGCTTGGAGGACTTCTTGATGTATACTCTGGGTTGAAGATGCAAGGTCATTCTTTAAGTCCTGCGATGAACCTAGGGCTGTCCGATATTCATATACTGGCAAACTATTTCTATTTCTTGGTGTTAACATTGGATCATAATCAAAAGGTGCTTTTTGTGATATCATAGAAGATCTTCTAGGTACATCTTCGGTACGGCGACATTGGTACGGGTTGAGGTCGTTTTCATTAATGCTCCTCATTGAGCTTCTTGCGAAATCGTAATTGTTGCGTAGACCTCCATTCATTAGAAAATTTTCTTCATGAACGGAAATATTGTCACTACTCTGGTATCTCTCTTCAGATCTCGAATTAGGTAAAAATATTCTATCTCTCCTTAATTTTGGAGATTTGCGATCTATCCTTTCTGAAAAGCTTTGCCTTACCGATATAGACCTGTGAGAAGCCATGCTGTTTTCTTCAGGTAACACCGATAATTTTGATCGTAAAAAAGCGTACGGGAAATTTGGTTTTTTACAAGATCCTGTATTTTGTGAGTTATCTAATTTATTGGGTATATTATCACAACTTATGGCTTTTGTTGATGAATTACTTAGATTTTCGTCCACCAAAAGATTATGCTTCTGTTTTGATGGAGAAGTTTTATTTTCGGCACTTGTACTTTGTAAGTCTATATCATCAGAAGGATCATCAGCTTTTACGTACGTAGACAAATGTGATGTAGAACAACTACGATAAAGAGAAGGACCATTAGACACTGAATAATTATCTTGAGTTTTTGGTGAATTAAGAGATTGTGTTTTAGAATTATTTAACATTCCAGTAGAACCCATTCGATGGAAGAAAGACTTAAATGGACTAGGCGACCTATCTCTTGAGCCACTTCTAATGGAATCAGAGTCATTATCTTTTTTCATAGAGGAAGAATCGGAACTGCTTCTTCCCATTTTCCAATTTTGTTTTCCATTTTTCTTATATTGTCCCATAACAATTGTGGAATTTTCATCGTTTAAGTTTTCGTTTTTTGTAGTTTCTTCGGGAAGTTCTTTAGATTCATTTTTTTTCAGCATATCTAATTTTTTCCCCATGCGGCGACCCCATGTTGCAAACACTGTAAGCAAAATTTCAGTTTTTTTTCAATATTAAATATTACCCAATAACATTTTAATAAGAAAAAAAATAGTGTAGTCACCTTTTTTCATATCATTGACATCATCCTCCATGACCATGGCGGGGAGTGCAGTGACGAGCGTGTAGCTGTGGGGGGTGTTCGCGGCGAGGTCCCCGAGCGGCGCGGCCTGCGGCCCGGTCACTTCCCTGCGCTTCGCACCGCGGAAGAGGCGCATGGTGACCGATCACGCGACCATTGCGCTTGTACTGCACACCCTGCTCTGTAAATACAAATAGTCAAATAAATGATAATAATATAGCATGGTCTTCACCTGTCTGGAAAAACCAAAATTATTTTGTGAGTAAAGAAGAGAGATTATTTTTTATTATATTATCATGAATGAAGTTTTATATTTAAGTACAATACAAATAGCACGAAATGTAAGTATAAAATGAAAAAAAAAATTTCAAATTGTCTGAAAAAAAATGATTTTCGTTATCATTACAGATGTTACACAAATTACAGAATTGTAAATCCATTAATTGATTAAATAATAATTGATAATGTGTGTAAACATAATGGATTAAATCCGATTCGATAACTTATGCAATGGAGAGCACGCAAATCTTCCTTGCTTTAGTTACTTATGTTAAACTTCGCAGTATATTCGCATCTATTATTTACACGCAATGTTTCTATATGCAAATACAACTCTACACTTGTTATTTAAACGGCAATTATCATTTAATGGTAATTATATTAAATAGTATAGCTAAATGATTTTAAAATAATACTATGAGTTTCTTTTAATTGTTTGAATACACTTTACTCTGTAAGCACAATAAAAGTTAATGTTAGTTACACCAGTTAGTTGACACACGCTAATTGTCAGTTTATTCTTAATTATATTGTTAATACGTGCTTTTGTATTTATATAACTTTATGAAACATATTATTACTCGAGTCGTTTCTTTTTATTATCAAACGACTGTATATAATGTTTTTCATTTGCTTATAGATAAATGAAAATAACCGTTCAGTATCGTACAACGGTAACGTTGTCGGATGCCACTTAGACGAATCTATCATTAGATGCTTCTGTTTGACGGACACACTTAACTGCCGTAATTAACTAAGATGAGATAGTTATGTCGTAAGTATTCATTTAAGCGTATTCATCATACGCTATATGACTCACCGTGGGTATCGATAGTGGTTGGACAAGTTGGCCGGAAACGCAGGCGTCTTCTAAGCGCCAGTGTTTTTTTAATTATCCAGTGTATTGTAAGTTTAAATTGTTTCGTTATTATTTATTACTAGCGAATGTATTTTTCTTTAGTAACTTTTTTATTACATTTATATTTTTTTATACACAATTAATTACAATGTTAATTAAATGTATCTGTTAATTAGAAACTGAAGGTATTTACATCACCTCCAACACGCATCTTATCGCAATATAATAATATCACCTAGAATATATTGTTAATTAATATAATTAATTGGTTGGAAGTCATGCGGTAAATTATTATTATCATTAATTATTATTGTTCAGCCAATGTCTAATATGATATAGTGAAAACTTTTACATAACATATTTAATAAACTTTTAGCCCTAGTAATTTCAACAAATTATAATATACTTTATAATACCTAGCTCTTAATTTAACTTGTTAGAAGTTATCTAAATACGTACGTAGGTTTTGTTACTACGGTTATTACATCTGTACCAAGACGAGATGAGCGTATGAACAGTTACAGTAAAATTATAGTGATGATGAAAACTGCATTACTGAACTATATTCTAAATGCGTCAACGACCACGGTCCGCGTTGGTAATTGCATAATTCGAGACGTTCGCAACAAACACGCACGCTCTGACAGACCCGACGAATCCTGCTTAAGATTCCTAGATTACCGTAGGTACACTTAAGATTCCTTTGTGCGAATGGAAATACCGTGCACGCCATCATTCCCGGAGTCGATTTGTTTACGTACTAGGTAATTATGTTCATCTTAATGGCGCCAGCTCAACGTGTACGGCGTTATGCTCTAAGTAGGCAGTGGGCCTGGAAGTAGACTTAGTAGACTTAGAAATCTCATTTGGGTTTATGCAAAACCAATATTATGGTAAAGTGACCACTGTCAATGTTAATATAAATTGTGTAGAATTGTTTTAGTTATACAGTATTTGATAGATAGAGTTAATATATGCGTTGACTGCTATCTGAATCTATATCAACTAAGTCTTGTTTTTTTTTGCTATAACTGGTTAAGCTAGTTTGTTTTTTACTATTTTTTATTTTAAACGTAATACAAAAACAAGGAAGTTGTTATAAATTTTGCAATAAACAAATCGTTGCCAATGAATAAGAAAATACACCATACGAAGATTTTATATACCTTTGTGTAGTGATGTATTATGCAATTAGGTAGTGTTTGGCGTTTGCCCACTAACTTTTGTTTGTAGTGTGTTAGTGTCTAGGTATAAATATTAAGTCGTTAGTGTTAGTGCCGCGTTTGACGGGCATTGACATCGAGTTGCGAGTTGCGAGGCAGGTGTGTGTTGCACACTAATAACACATCGCTTCTTTGCTAATAGCGAGCGCACGCACTTCAGCTACTGCTAGCGAAATGCCCTTTTGCTAAACAATTGGATTGTATTGGAAATGTTAATTTTAATATTGATTTAACTAATTTTGTGTTTTTTAATCTTTTCGGTACCATTGTGTTGCAGTTTAGAAGTTTATAAATACGTACTCGTTGGTATTCAAACAATTTTCTTTTTTTTTTAAATAAAAATAAAATTTCTCTCTCTCTGTCAAGAAGAAACAATGGTTATTAAACGAAAAGTGGAGATCAAAGTGTAAAAACAAGAGGTAATTTACCTAGCTGAATGTGAGAGCTGCGTGACGATTATAAAATTTTGTAAATTTGTTTGCTTATATCTGTATGAAACTTATAAAACAATCAGTAAAAACATCCTTTAAGCAATAAGTAAGCATTTTATTTTTATAAAAAAACGCTGCCATATTTTTTTATATGTTTATTTCACAAAAGCGATCCACCTCTTTTCAACACGGCATACGCGTGTTATACTTCAGAGCACCACAAATCTCAATGTGGTGTAGACATTGTAAGTACATAGCCTATAAATAGTGGTATGGCCAGTGGCATGACTCACCTCATACCAGGAATGCTCATGGAGCAGACGGACAGCGGCGGCGTGTGCAGGCGACGCTCGACTGAAAAACCAAATAAAAACAACTTTCAATGACGTATTGTTTATATATCGTGTTAGTGGTGTTACACTAACGAACTTATTACTTTCACAAGCCCTTCGCAGTACATTTCTGTTTAAAATTCAATTTGTATTGTATGAAGTATTGTAGTATATAATATGTATATTTTTTAGGTTTTCGCTGTATCCCGCATGTAACAGGATAGACAAAGGGAGACTAGAGTTAAAACATGTCCATTCTCCACTTTGAGTCGAATTTGGAGGCATTGCTTATGTTGTAATAAGAAAAAACTGTAATCCAGATTATTAAATAAATAATAGTGTAGTTCAAGCGGGTGAAGCTGCGAGCGGGGTGTATAATAATTTTAGCTAATATATAAAAGAAGGTTTTTAAGCATGTAAATTATATAGTTCTTACCTTCTAGTTTGATAATTATTTTTATAACTTAATAATTTCTATCTTATCTGTATTTATACCTACTAGCATATATGTAATAGTAAATAATGATGGTATGTGATTGTATTTATTGCGAACATTATTTGAAATTTGATGCAAATTAGAATATTACAGAATTCGGGGGAAAGTAGGGAACGGAGTGTTTTCACACTTCACACTATGTTTCCTCTGCTTACACTGCTGTATGCGGGATACAGAGTGGAGCTGATTTTTTAATGATATATTCGTACCCGATAGTCACTAAATATAAAAAAAATATATCTAAAATCAGCACAATCATTGATCGTAATAGGCTTCAGCGATTATATAACTATTATAACACGGGTTGCGTGAAGGGATCGGAAATATAAAAATTCCATCACGTAGAGAATTTATCGCCATCTACAGAGGACAATACAAACGCCGGTAAAAGAGCTTCTAATGGCAACAAATGAAGTTTCAAACCTATTCGTCTAGCATGACAAGCAATCGCGACTATTTATCTATATTTAGAATTTAATTATACATTATATTGTATTTAGAGGGTACTTATTGCTAATAACGTTTACTTTACATTTATATGTTGCAGTTCACGTTTATTAATTTCTATCTCATCTTTATGTAGATCTACTAGCATATATCTAATAGTAAATAATAATTGTATGTTATTTTTTTTATTGCAAACATTATTTGCAATATAATATAAATTAGAACGTTATAATATACTTTGAATGTTACGCAAAAAGGCGTCAATTTATCATCGATATATCCATGCAACAATATCCAATCCACTAACATTCATCGTCTACAAAAATACGTAATAATGTTATTTTATTATAATAATAGAACGATACACGATGTATTGAAACAAATATATATTATAATAATCATATATAATAATTATATTATTACGGGAAGTTTTCATCTTTCTGAATTTGCATGCTAGCAATTGAAAACAACAATGCATTT